>JAAGNO010012833.1:51709-68254 GCA_033439905.1 Ceryle rudis | reverse complement strand
TATTTATTTTCTTTTTCTTTTTTTTTTTTTCTGCGGTTGTCAGGCCTGGATTCGTTTGGGGAAATATATATTTCCAGAGGCTAGGACTTACTAAAGTTTGCAAATGAAAGAAAAGCAGATCCTTGGATCTCACGAAATGTGTTGCTTTGTATTATGACAATGGTGTTCACATGCCTGACATCCTCATAATAATATTAAGCCCTTTTTTTTTTCCTAGCATTATGTACTTTATACATTTGTATAAATGTCACAGCTTGTAATCACTTCCTTTGTCATCGACGATTAATCTAAAAAAATCGAATAATTCACTGCCCCTTGCCATTTACATATCGCCTGCTACCATCTGTTCTTCTCAGCAGCAGTAAATGATGGGTAATTAACTCAGTGCCTTTGTCTTTCCCTTGCTGAATGTCTGACACATATAGATTTTCTTCTGCGTGCGTGTGTGCCGAGTGGCTGCGCGTGCGCGGGTGTGCAGGGTAAGGAGAAGGGGACAGGAACAACGCGGGGGGGGGAATAAATAATCAGAAAGAAAGATGCTGGAAGCCTGACCTACAGGGGGAAAAAATAATAATAATAATAAAAAAATCAGTACAAAAATATTGGCAATGGAGAAATTGGGAGATTCGGGCTGAGAAGGGGCTCTGTCACGTGGCTTTTTACGCTCTTAGAGTCAAAAGACAGCGGGACGTGGGCGCAGACAATAGCTGCCCTGCGCACGCGAGGAGCCTTTTCGAAAGCTGTTAAGGTCAAGGTCAAGATGCAGCGGCGAGAAAGAGCTTCGTATGCTCCCCTTGTCAACCTGAGTGCAAAGGGGGAACGTGAAAATGAGGCCAAACGGAGGGGATGCGCGGTGCCATTTGGCTCCTGGACTGGAAGCCAGAAGGTTCGCAACGTGTCATATTGGAGCTACGATATCGTGGCTCTGAGCATCGCAGCCTGAGACGAGGGAGCGCGAGGCAATATGCGCTGTAAAATAACACAGGAAAAAAAAAAAGGAAAGTAATATCCAAAGAGTTTTTTGCCCTTCCTGCTAAAGCGCTGCCAGCACAGGCTGCAGAAGGGCAGGGGGAGAAGGTGCCGAGAGGATGCGACACGATAACCTAAGCAGCATCTCCTGGCACATCCCTTTCATACTGTTTATACGGAAAGGAAGAATTAAAAAACTGGAAATGGTTCAAAATACTTTTCAGTGAAGGTTTTGACAACGGAGAAAGCATAACAATGTGTCTTGACTACCATTAAACAACTGCTTATTTACATGTCTTTATGACAATTTGTTTGTCCTCAGGTGGGATGTATCGGCATCTTCCAGGATTGAGGGCCACACTCTGCTGAAGGTGTGTAATGTGACAGAGTATTGTCACACACAGCGTCCTCAGGGGCTGGCCAGTGCTGAGGGTGTCTCCTGCACCATGTCTTTCAAGGAAGGAAGGGAAGGAAGGAGGGAAGGGAAGGAAAGAAGTTGGTGCTTTTTTAATGTGATCCTGTTAATGTCAGGGGAGTTGGGTTGCCCAGATAGAGCTTGGTGCCAGCTCAGTTGTTCTACTTATGTTATCTCTGTGCCACATGGTACCATGTATGGAGCTTTGGGTTTTTGAACATGGGCGAAAATACAATTGGAGATGATTTCCCTATGATTTGAGACTTTCTTTTGCCAGCACTCTGACCAAACCCTCACAGGGCTTTTTTCAAGCCTTTCCAATCCAGGCCCTGCTATGGGGAACATCCCTTGCTGATCTTACACAAACTTTCTTAATCGTTCTGAAAAAAAATTTTCTGTGTATCAGCCGGGGAACGACCAGGGAAAGCAATCCTTTCAGTTCTACACCTCTCCAGCTTTCCCTCTGTTTCACATACCCACAAAACCTTCCTCAGGTCTGACTCCCATATTGCTCCGCGCTCCTCGGATGCAAGTCCCTGCTTGTGGGATGAACCTGGGATGCAACTTGCTCTTGTTCAGATGTCTTAGTTCATGGAACAGGTTTAATTCTCTTTAACCTGAATGAAAGCTGGGTATCTGATCCATCAGCTGTGAGGCTAAGTGCTGTCTGATTTTTGCTGAGTTCTCAAATAGAGACTTTTAAACCTGTGTCACTCACACTGTATCCTACCACCACACCGGGAACTCCCACCGTAATGACTTTCTAAATCAGGCCTATTTGCAGTGATGTAACGTTCAATGAAATGCTCTTCAAGTATATTTGTGAACATTATCTTTTCGTTGGAGGGTGGGGGAAATATATTGCATTAAAGCAGATAATGGTTGAAGCTTCCCAAGATGGGAAATGAACTCCAGAAACAGAACAATAATTCCCCCAGAGGAACAATCCTCTACACTACTCAATAGGTTGCTACGAAGGATTTTTGGTGAGCTGGAGGTTTTCATTGAAAGGAAGGGCTGATGACCAAGATCAATGGGCTTGTCCTGGGTTCAGCTGGGAGAGGGTTAATTATCACCAGCAGCTGCTGGCTCAAGCAGCTGGGAGGGGCCACAGCCAGGATAAACTGGGCCGGCCAATGGGAGAGTGAACACCATGCTGGTGTCATGCCCCTTATATAAGGGGAAGGCTGGGCTGGACTAGGGCTGTGTGGTTTTCAACTTGTTTCAGCTTCTGTGTGGCTAGAGCAGGGAAAGTGGCATCTTGGGTACAGGTAGGCTCTCACTGTGATATCACTCACTAATTTCATCAGTGTTATTGTTATTACTGTTGTTTTCCTCTCTCTTGGTGGTGTCGTATTAAACTGTCCTTATCTCACCTTTCTCTTTCTCCTGCCCATCCCACCAGGGGTGGGTGGAGGCTGGGGAGAGAAGCAGTGGGTGAGCAGCTATGGGATGTTTAGAGGCTAAACCAGGACAAGGATTTAGCAAGACTGACTATACTAGGTGTCCCTCGGTTTCTCTTTCAGTAGATGACAGTCTCAGTGTGCACAAGCTGGGCCATTACACAAAAGTTTGGGGTAGCTTTATTTGTGGTTCCTTACATCCATCCCCATCAGGTCAAAAAAAATTTTGTGATTAACAGAATTGTGAGGCGTCCTTCGTAGTATACTGAGCCTGTGTGCTCTGGAATACAGTTCTGGAGAGATGTGTTTTCATGCTACTTGTTTTTCATGAGTGTTTCTTAAGATTTCATTAAAAAATACTATGATGTGCACCCAGTAAAAACAGTAACAGAAAACCAGCTCACAGAGTGACAGAAT
The DNA here is from genome assembly GCA_033439905.1 of Ceryle rudis. Taxonomy (NCBI): domain Eukaryota; kingdom Metazoa; phylum Chordata; class Aves; order Coraciiformes; family Cerylidae; genus Ceryle; species Ceryle rudis. The sequence goes on along the minus strand of JAAGNO010012833.1, from coordinate 65,050 downwards.
GGGAAGAGTTCTGCTCTCTCGCCACCACTTGATAAAGCCAAAGCATTTTAATTGATACCTTCACTGTATCATTCACTCTTGCAGTGCTCCTTGATATTTCAAGTGTAGGTATTTGAAGCTCAAGCATTTAATGGACCTGGCCTACTCTCTTGTATTGATCCACCTCACTCCATATCAATGGCAATATTCTTTACTCCCTCCCTGTAAAATGAAATCAAATCAGAGTATCCTAAACTTGTTGATTCAAAGCCATTTCATCTATCAACACAGAAAAACAGGTTAAGAACCTTTTTCAGTCTTTCTTCTGCAAAGTAAATTGAAGTGACCTGGCTTAAAGTAGCCTGGATCTCAGTCATAAAAGCTATGTGCCACCACAACAGTAAACCCAGAATTTATGGCTCATGTTTATCTCACCTGCACTGGGCTTTACTATTTTTTACTGCTTAAGAATCCAAGACACTGAGAGGATCTCTGAGGCCTGTTTGTGACAAGGCAAGCTCGGGATGTAGAAACCTGATTTCCAACACCCCCTAATGTTCAAAGAAATGTGGCTTCTGAAGGAAAGCAATGTTATCCTTCGTGTGTCCTGTATTTCCTTTCGCTGCTTGGTTTTGAGCTCTATCTTTACTCCTTACCCTTTCTTTCCCGATTAAAATGGTGAAAAAGTGGCTTTTTTTTTAAGTCTGTAGGAGAATCTGTAGAAACTCTGAAGTCCTTTAGGTCTCCCACGCCTGTGGGGAGATATTGAGATGTCACGATGAAGATTGTCCTGGCTCTGAACTTCTATGTTTGCTTGATCTTTTCTGCTTCCCTAGGACAGTGAGTTAGTAAGTGGCCTCAAACCTTATCTCATTCAGGATTGTCATCTCTATTCTCATTTAATTTTATAAACCAGCTATTCTATTTGTTTAAACCTTAATTTGATGGGGGGGAGAATTACAACATCCCACTTTTAGTTATTTTTGAAAGACTTCAAGGTTGACACAAAATCAAGGTGAAACATCTTGATTTGAGGAGAAACGTTACCCCCAAGCCATTCAAGTGCAAGTACAAAACTGAATTTAGCTGGACACAATGGGAAGTCTGACAAAAACACTGACCCTTGTAAGAGGAAGCCAAGACACAAGAGTTTAGTCTTAGGAAAAGCTTATTTCTACCTATTGCTTTCTTGTTATAGGAATATTTTTTAAACTTGTTGTTTATTTAATATGCAATGAGAAGGAAGTCTGGAGTTGCAGTAGTGTACTAGCAAATGACAAAGCTCTTCTAAGAAATCAAAATAAGCTGAAAGAATAAAGACAAAAATCAGAGCACACTGCATTAAAAGTTGGACCCCAGTCAGTGCCAGACTGCCAACTGTTAATAAATTATGTCTTTGGTCTGTCGTATTGGGAGACATTGAACTAAAATGTCAGTACGAGTGTTCATATGCTGCTATTTGATGCTGAAAACTCATTATTGAAGACAGGTTGTCTATTCAAAAAATTTCTTCCTTTCTTGTCTTATTTCATGCTTAACCAAATGGGCTTATGTCTCTATCACAATTGTCCTGGACCATTAGCATGAATAAGCTGGGGTGTCTCTAGGCTTGCAGTGTGTCTGGATACTTGTTGAATGTGGGGAGCACAGCTAAGAAGTTTGGGAGGTAACTGGAAGAACCAGTGGAAATGATTTCAACACCCATTGGAAGAATATTTTGGCTTTTATAACCCACAAGTAACAGCACTGTTAAATTCTTTGATATTCTTATGCTGTCATCTACTGATTTAATCAAAGGGTAGCAAATATGCAGAGGATAATCACAAAATAATTTCTCTATTTGTTGATGCAGAGAAAATCTTTGCTTCCGTACTCTTAACCGAACACATTGCTAAGAAATTTTTGCCAGGCAAACAGTGTGGCAATAGAGAAGACAAGGATTATTATGAGTATTTTCAGCACCATGAAGCAAGAGGAAAAGAGTTAAGAATGAAATCACAGTCTTAGAAGATCTCAAGTGGTCTTTCCATGCACTTGGCAGAGAGGAACACAACAGACCCTCAGGGAGGAAAGACTGTGCCATAAAGTCAACCTGAAAGTTGAATAGAAACTGAACTAGAAGATGTGCTTCTAGAAGTTTCCTGATATATCATGTTTAGCGTCGCTGCACAGGGTGGTATTCCTAATATCGCTTCTCTTTCAAGTAACAAATTGCAAGCTCTCCCTTTTTTGCTCCTTCACATAACATGCTTGCATATTTGCCCTGGGGAATTTAAGGAAATGAATGTGTGTATGTTTTAGGCTGTTCCCTGCATACAGTCTGCTGCTAAGTCTCTTGGAGGCTTGACCTGGCATCTGCTGTGTACTGATGACTCTCTTTTTACGCAGCAGAGTTTTCCCATTCTTTCTGTGCCTTCAGCGGCAGTTTGGTCCATCAGCACTTGGTTTTGGGCATCAGCCTGTTCCCAGTAAGCCTTATGTGCTGAATAACCATCAGTGGGTTGTTGCACATCACCCACAGCAGGTGGAACCTCCATGGTCGTGTTGTGTGCTTCTAGGTGAGATAACAGACATCAGACTATCTAAAGTGAGCAGTCTATCCGCAAGGGCTAAGGTCAGAGTCTGAAGAAAACCTGGAGCATTTTACCACCAAAAAATATTTTTATCTAGTGTTTTAAAGCTCAACATCACTCCTGTAGATCTGCGATAATAGCTGGCTGAAGAAGAAAATGCACTGGGCTTAAAGGTGTGGTTTGAAAGCTGCAGGAGAGGTGCCTCATGATTGAGAAAAGCGTTCTACGAGAAAATGAAATTGAGTAAATATTCTCATAGCAGCGGTATAAGAGCCTGCCTTATGTCTAAGCCAAAGCTAGGGGAGAAGTGTCATATCCACATATTGATTCTGATACCACGGGACTCTTGCAGCATAATATGTGCTAGAACGTTTCTTCCAGTGACTACCCTCTGTGTTTGTATAGAAAGATCCGTTTTACTTGAATAGGTTGATCAGCCCTCATTTATCAGTTCAAAAAGATGTTGACAATGTTGTGTGGGTTTTTTTGTGTCGATTTTCATTATTTTTTTTATTGGTGAGTATTCTTTGCCAATATGTGTTTTGGTAAAATTGCTTTTAAGACTATGAGAGGTTGTTACTTATGGAACCCAGACCACTCTTGGTGATTCTGTGGCTCCCAAGGAGATAAAGACCAGGTGCCTGAGCATTGCTTTTATGTCTGGTACCAATGTTCTTGGAAAGAAATAACAACTTTCAGGTGAGTCTTTATCCTTTGTGGTGTTTTCAACATTTTTCTTTAAGAATAAGCTAGCACATGTGTTAGACTTGTACCTGAAATACCAGTTAAACCACACACGCATGTTGAGCCATGGCTTTCTTGCTTGCCCTCAGATATGGGAAGGCTTTTAGCTGTGGATGAGGAATTTTTAAAGCTTCCCTGAAATAGAATGAAAAGAAATCCAGGTTTTTAGGGCATGCACACTCAAATAAATAAACTCCATTGATATTCAGGATACCTTTAGACTTGCTTTAATGAAATCAGGTTATCTGTGTCCCTTGCAATTTATAGCTGATATCACTCCTAAACCCATAGTGTTAGATTGCAAGGTACACCTTGGATCTCCTGTCATCCTGATGGTGTCCACTTTTTACTCCCCCCAACAGTACTTTCATCTTTAAAGTGATGAAAAAGAAACACATCCATGTGTGACAATGTCTGATGTGAAATACAGCACAGTTTATGCTGCAGCCATGTCCTTAAAAATTTATCATATACTATCCCACCAGGAGATGCTTGCTTACTGGGACAATAGCTTCATTTATAAGCATCCCCTTTGGCAGCCTGGGAAAGGAGAGCCAACAAACTGACAGCAGCAGAGCATTTAAGTCATGGTTCTGGTGCAGAATTGAATATAGAAGGGAAGGAATGACTAGCTGTTGAACTGCAGTGAAGAAATGATTTGTGCTGCCTGCTGGTATATAAAGTATATTATGCACAATAAGAGCTGTTTAGTTCCCCTGGCTTTTAGCTTTACAACCCTCCATGATGCTGGTAGAACATAATGCACTGGGAAAGTTTATTCTTTCTTCTGGCTTGGGCAATTATTTGGCATTGATATTTTTCTTAAAGTTTTGTCTTGCCTGTCAGCTTTTTGTTGGCAAACTTTGCAGGAGAGTTTGCTCAAGCTGGTAAAGATGTGAGAATACAGATGAGATCGGTATTTGGTTTGTGCTTTGCTTTTATGAGACAGAAATATCAAAAATAGAGTTTTCAGCCCTCCTCTCCAGACACACACCCACAGATGGAGGGATGGACCTGTATTTGATTTGCTTGATTGGATTTTGTTCCCTGATAAATCTCATACTGCTCAACTTTTCTATCTACTCTGCTGGTAATAATCAAAATACTTTGAACTGACTTCACATGATGGGGCCACTTACTTATTTGCATCTCTTCAAGCAGTGCCCAGTGATTCAAAACCAGCTGACCAGTTATGCCGAAGCGATATAACAACACTGGCTATGCTGAATTAAAACAACAGAGCCTAATTATCTGCTACTTGAGTATTTATGAGGCATTTTCAGCCATACCAAAAAAAACCAAAAGGTGGAAAGCACCACTGTTCTGATTTGGTAGCAGTTTTCATCCTCTTCGTACAAATGAGAGCGAATGCGTCACGTGCAAAGCTGTGATGAATCTTCAACTGCTGCCTGCACGCTGTTTTAGTTGGTGATGGCTGTCATTGAAGCTGTTTGCTGGCTAGCCTGTTCTCCAACATAAACAGCCCAGGAACTGCTATTTGTGATATATGTAAACGGAGAAGCTACTTTGGCTAAATTGGCCTGAGAAGAAAATAAAGGTCACCCAATTAAATTGCAACGGTGCTATTCTTGCCATATTCTTCTATATTCACATGCAGGCAGGAAGAATGCTTGCATGGCCTTTTGTAATCCTTTAAAAAAGTAATTTTTAAGTCAAAAGTACCCTAAGTGAGCATTTTTGTCTCCTCTTAGATATGCATTGTCCTCTTTAAGTACATCTTTAAAACTAGGGTGTCTAAATTTAGGCACATGACACATAAAGCTGTGTTTAAGGTAGTATTTGAAGCTGGTAGAGATACTGACACCTGAATTTTAGGCACTACACTTGAAAATTCCTCCTTCTATCTCTAGATACAATAGTTCCTGGGGACATCAACAGAGCAGTACCTGGGCCCACCAAGAGAACCACACTGCTCTTCTTTATTATGCTTCACTCTTGGCTTCTCGGGTGAATTCGGAAAGCTGTAGGTTTCAACTTGCTTTTTGTAATGAGCCTAGTGGGTGAAGTGATAGGAACTGAGCTCACAGGGGGCATTCCTGACAGAGTTCAAACCTCTTACAGTGGCTTTAATAAGACCTTTCTTTTAAGTCAGTCGGAAACCTGAATGGGCTATGTGAAAGATGGGCTTGACAGTTCAGTATACCTGTGTGTGACACCAAACAGAGGCCCTGGGAGAAGAAAAGAGAAGCCAAAGGGATGCACCTACTCTCCTGGGAAGAGAGTTTCAAATGCTCACTCGTGAGTAGAGTCCATCCCTGTAACAAGGCTGCCTCAGTGTGTAGCAATCACTCGCGTGAATCTGACTGCAGGAATGACCTAGTTTCTTATTTTAAGACAATTGTCATAGGACATCTGGGGCTGTGTCGCAGCAAAGGTCCTTTCAGCTGGGTCAGCCTCCCAGCTGACGTGTGGTGTAGGTCAGTGCCCTGTAGAAAGACTCATTTGCAAATCAGCTTCTTGGAAACTCCCGGTAGGATGACCACGTGAGATAGTACCAACAGCTCACAAATCAACTTACAGTAAGAGAGCATGTAAGGGGCTGCTGCCTTCTAATTGCCCTTCTCTGGTCATGACCTCCACGTGAATCACCTTGTACAGATATGTCTGCCTCCTTCAGTGCTTCTGGCATGTCCTTAGAAACTTTGTTAGTGTGTAGTCTTGTGGTCATACATGATTAATCCAGTCTGGCAACAACCAGAATGATCAAGATGAGACATCTTGGTCTGTTAGGAATTGGACTCAGAACCAGTTTAAAGCATGGAGGTGGCCCAACAGGCACCCTAATGACCTCCTTCAAGTTAATGAGTAAGGGCCAGATCTCCAAGCTCAGACTCCTTGACATCCCTCTGCATCTGAAGCCAAAGTCAGGCACAAGAGGCTCGTGACCTATTTACATGACACAGAAAGAAGTAAGAGTATAGCAGGTCCTTTCAGAAGTCAAAACCAGGACCAGAAGGTGGTGACAGGTAACTGCACCTCCTTCCCAAAGCACTTTCCCTTGTGGAAAATCCTGTGGATTTTTTTTCTTCCCTCTCCTCTGCTTTGTGTGTACGAGATTCCTCAGAGAGGTGGTGAAGAGAAGGTACATCCGTCGAGGGATGTAGAAAATTTTCAGAGTTTTCAGAGCATAAAGAGAAGTACTCAAATCCCACAGCTTCCTGGTAGCAAAACAGTTGTGTAACTCTCTTGGTAGTCTTGGAAAGCCTGTCTGTCTGCTTTTAGCAATAGACTCATAGCTTTCCAGTGTAAATTTTCTCTTTAACAAGCTAATTTATAGTCTTATCTCAGTGTTTTCAAAAAGACCAATTTCTGGTTGAAGAGCGTGATTCAAAGATCAGACTGAACACTCATTTATCATTAATAAATTTAGATTAGGAGGAAAAAAGAGACTCTAGTGGTCTTCCAAATAGCATACCCCAGGCAAGAGATGTAAATTGTTTTAAGATAGATTTTTTTTTTTTTTAGGAAGTTCATGAAAGAAATTAGGTAGTCATGCAGATGAATTCTTTACAACAGCAATACAAGTTTGTAGCATGAATTATTGGCTTTTCAATATTTTTTGCACTCTCAAAGGTGAATGGTGACAGGCTCTCGGGTTGTATTAACCCCAAGCTTCAGGACTCCAACTGAATGCGTGTGGGAGCCGGGAAGGGGCTGCTTTCTGCAAATGCATTGTTAAACTTCTGGGTTTCTCCACCTCTTTCTGATGTGCTAGGTGTTGGCCCAAGCTGGATTCTGGATACAGCAGGTTGCAGTGGTGCTCTCAGTGATGATAAATCCTGTTAGGAGGCTCGTTAGTATATCATGATCATCGTTGAGCCAAATTTGATGATTGGAGGTGATAGGAGGTAGTTTCTCTAGATTTAGAGACCGCTGTGGTGTGGTTTATTCGCGCAATAAAATGAGAGCGCATTCACTCCCTAGAATTTCTGACCTTTATTCGACAACATCCTTTATTACTGCAGGGATTTGGGACACTGGCAAAATTCTTACTGTCTTTTGCTGGCTTCTTGTAGCGTATTATAGTTGTAGTTCTAGTCTAATTGCACAGGTCAGAAGTAAACTGCTTGGGGCTCCTCTCTGGTGAGAACATCGGTCACTCCGCCACCCCTTCCAAATCTCTTGTATGACAGTTGATGTGCTAATAAGGTAAATGGGACTTACGACCTCTGAGGTCATTTCCAGTTCTTCGGTCCTATATGATCCCCTTCCACAGACATTACCATTCCTCCCTTTGTAAGAATTAAAAGCCAAATGCAAACCAGGAAAGCTTATAAACAAAAACCCAAGGGCATTACTTACCTGGGTAATAGGATATGAAGAATAAAGATCCATCTATGGTAAAAGTCGTGGCCTTTGGTATTCCCACCTGCCAGTACCTTAATTCCTGTATTTCTATTTAAACTGTTCTTGTAGGTGAGGATAAATAGATAAAATAATGTCATTTTGTTTGCAGTGACACTCTTGTAACATATGTCATTGTATGTAAGGAAGGACAGTGCAACAGTTACAGTAATATCAGAGTAATACAAGAGTAAACATACATCTTTTTAAGAAAAAAGTCATAGATTTTTACTTTTTTTTCCCCAAAGAAGGAATTAAAATTATTTCTCACTGCCTTCAAACCACTGTGACCCCGTTATTGCTCTCACAGAATTTTAGCCCATTATAAATTTACTCTGATTGTCCTTTGTGGCTATACTGCATCCATCCAAGCTATTAATTCTACTTTTTGTCAAGCAAGATAGAAACAGAGCTCTCATGTCCTTCTGGCATTCTTAAGCTCAGTCATATTTAAGATGCATAATTATGTTGTTTTAGGAACTTCGTGTTCTGCTGTTCTCCACATTCTGAGCTACCTCTGCCAAAGTCTCTGTCTATGAGAATACACGGAAACTTTAAAGAGTCACTAACATTCCAGAACTGAAAAGTGAGATGTGGAATTTCAAAGCAAAGCAAAATATGTAAAAATCCAAGAAGAACAGGGTGAACATTTGTTCTAGTTTGTCCCTAAACTGTGACAACATTCATGTACGTTTCCCAAACCAGAGTCCTTGCGTACAAGCATTTTGTTATCACTCTGAGTGTCTTTGTAGCAATGAAACTGTGGCATTTCCAGAAAGAAAATAAAAATGAACAAGGCACAGCCTTTCATTTTGTTAGGGTCAGAAAACCTATTTATATTTTGTCCTTGTTTATGTGCTTTGTTCTTTAACACTTTTTTTCTTGTTTTTCTTTCTCTTTCTTGAAACAATCTCTCTCTCTCTGCTCTCATCTAGGCTAATAATCTGAAATGAATAATTTATTCCAAGAATCAGATAGCAAAGTCTTTACAAGCAGGCTGCCATTCCCCTAAACTAACCTTTTTGCATAAATTTTGTAGACTGAAGTTATTCTGCACTTTTGGGTTCTCTGATGTCGCGGTGAACACTTGATGCCTGACGTGCATTGGTACCCTGGTGGGGTTCACCTCCACTTCACAACACTCTTTCTTTGTCCTGGCTGAGCATAGGAAACTGTTCCAACCCAAATACTGACCTGAGCAAGTATAAATTCCAGAGAGTGTATATGCTCCTCGTGCAGTGCTGAAATTAAGTTTCTGTGAGCAGCTGTACCAGCAAAGACCTGAAGTGCTTTATCAAGCAGTGTCAATAAAGCCCCCTGAAAAAGGAGGGTATGTGCAGAAGGTGTGAAGGATGGACAGAATAAACTAAGCCAGCCTGCCAATAAATATCCCCATGTGATGCCTGAATGTTTCATTCAGCTCCGCTTCCTCACACATGCTCACTGGAGAAGCTGGGAAATTAACTGTCATCCTTCCTGGGAAGGGAAAGCACCAGAGCTGCTGAGTGAGCCTTCCTCACTTGTCTTGTTTAAAGTGTTCTTTAATGAAAAGCATTTTGAAGGAAAAAGGAAAAAAAAAAAAAATCCCTACATCCCTGAATTTTGCAGCTGAGCGTGGTCAGGAATGCGCTGGCAGATTCCAGGTTCCACCCGGGAAGCACTTAGCACCCCAACCAGCCCAAATCCTGGCGGTGCGGGTGGGGAGCTCAGCAGGCTATGATTTCTCTGGAGGCTGTCGGGTCAGAGCCCTGAATATTGGCAACAGCTCGTGTGTTTGTGCTTAAAATGGGAGAGTAGAGGCAGCTTTTTAAAATCTCAGCCCCAGCTCCTTTTATCCAACATAAATCATTTGCTGAAGGCACCAGGGACAGGGTGTCCTGAGCTGGGGGCACGGTCCCCAGACAGGCTGCTCTGGCTGGTGGGGTGGTCAGAGGGCAGGCAGAGTTCTCTTGACTTTGTATTTTGGATGTGGCTGGTTGCGTTTATATCTATTGAATCAAATCATCTCTTGTGGCACAGCTAATCGAATTATTGGTGATCAGGCCGTGTGAGGTGAGCTGAGGACATGCTCTGGCCTGACCCATTTAGAGGAGAGCTGATGTCATGTGCTGTGGAGTTATTAAAGCGGGGGGACTGGGGGGGGTAGGACTGGGGGAGGGAAGAGCAGTCCCTTCAAAATTAGAACTGGCGCATCTGTTTCTAAACCCTTAGCATCAGGACAGCAAGCTGCAAAGAGGTTGGTACCGTAGGAGAGTTAAGCCTCAACAAAAAAAAGAACACTCCAATAATTTCACAAAGCAGCTGAGATCATTCAGCGTATAAACTGTATTTTTGAAAGGCAATTTAAACCGCATGTAAATAGGAGTCAAGCAATTGCTATTATCTCCCTAGAAAAATATATGTTTAAGCAAATAGTGAATGTGCACTTAAATCTGTTGGTTTGTGTTTGCTTCGGTTTGTTTTGGTTTGGTTTTCGTCGTTGTTGTTGGTTGCTTTTTTTTTTTCACAGACCTTAATTTTGAGAGATTCGTGTTTTCCCATAAAAGCAGTAGAATGAATGATTTTTCACACGCAGCCCTGTCTGTTCGTGTTTTCACGTATTTTTTCCCAGATGATGAAACCCCTTCAATATAAAGACATTCAAGATAAGACATCCTGGCTTTCTTGGTGACACAGATGTCAATGTCACATCAATTTAACTCACTTATTTAAAGTCACATATGGAAGTGTCATGAGATACTAGTCTCTGTCTTCCTCCAAAGGATCGATATAGAAAATGAATTATTTTACATCTTTTAAGCTATTATTTTCTTATTCTTGCATGTTCACTGGTATTCTTTTCTTCCTGCATCAGCATTTCTTTATTTTTTCTGTCCTGGGGGGATGGTAATACTAATTCATACCAGGAATTAAGAAAAATAATGCTGTGATCTGCTAAACTGCCAAGTAAAAGAGCTGCAGGATGCAACAGCTGAGAAGGAATTTTGAAAAATGCCCTGAAACACCCTCAGAAACATACAGAGCTTGGTTGGAGGCTCAGGAACTGTTGTAACAGTTTTCTTTGCAGTGGTAGTTTGTTGTTTCACTTGGGTTTGGGATTTTTTTTTTAACAATGTCTGAGCAGCATAAAGACCAGCTCATGGAAAGAAAAATATCGAGACCAAAAACAATTTCATACCCATCACTAGCAATAACTATGAATAAACATCCACATCGACACCTCCTTGTGCCAGATTTCCCTGTGCATTCTTTGAAAGAATGCTCCCCGTGTTGGGAGCTGAGTTTCGAAATGCCTTTCAAAGTAAATTTGGGGATTTGAATTGTACAAATTTATCTCGCTCTATTCATTTTACAAAATCAAATGCTCCCCAACCCCTCCCCCCCGAGCGCTCCCCGTTAAAATTAGCCACACTTTGACAGTTAAACAGTGTTGCAGGGGGGATGCTGTGGGGTCCTTTCTGGGAACAGGGAGTTCTCCACATTTCAGCTGAGATGGGGAATATAGCCAGCCTGTTTTACGTGAGTGTCATGGTAGGAATTCTGCATTAACACACACCCCCCACCCCCAGGATCCGACAGCAGCTGGAGATCTCGCTGCAGATCCTGTTCATTTGTTGGGGTTTGTCAGGGTACCAGTTGAGGCGAAAAGGAAGGACAGTTACATTCTGAACCTTCTTGCCTGCTTTCTCGTTCTTCATCTTCTCTTCTCCACACAAGAAGCGGCAAACATTGTCCTTGTCAAATGATAAATGAGGCACGATTGGTGACTCGCATGTTTGTCAACATAAGCCAGATCAAATGATTGCTCAGCAGGAAGAAGCCACAGGAAATCCAATGATTTTTGACTAATTAGCAAAATAATAATAATGTCTGCCTAATGATTACCTTGTACTGGGTTGTGGCCTTTTATCAGGCAGCTGCAGACTCCTGCTTTGAAGGGACCCAGTGGTTTCCTTTGAAACTGGTGTCACAGACTTGGAGGATTTGTGACAAATCTTCCGAGACTTACTGCTCCTTTGTGTAGTTGCTATAATTGGGAAGAAAAAAATGAGCCCATTTCATAACGTTTAAAGAGGAAAGCACCTTCTCTCCAGATTTTATTTGGAAAGATTTTTAAGCTAGTTGGGGAGGGGGGGATGCACAAGTGAGAGGATATAATTGTTTCCAAAAGGATGAATGAATCGTAAGGTCAGTGAAAACCTCCAGAAATGATTTATCTGTGTTGTTTCCACACAGTAACAGCATCAATAAAAAAAGACAGCAGCTTACCTGCAGCACAGTTTTACCCCAGAAATAAAGACTAGGAAAACATTGGGAACGAAGCCAGGAAGAAGGCCAGCTGTTTGGAGCTTGTGGGTTGTCTTCTGCATCCCCTTCACATGGATTTTTCAGAGTGAAGCTCAGCAAGTTGCATATATTTGCCTGCAGGGTTCATCAGCAGCACAAGCCTGAGCACCTAAGAGTTGAATGGACCAATTCTTGCCTGCTGTCAAGTGCTGAATTCAGCAACTGAGCTGCAAACACCCAAAGGAAGGCTCTGCTTTGGGAGACGTGGGCCACCATCTTTCCTCACGTCAGCCAGAGGACTGGCAAAGCCATAGCCAGACTGATTGAACACTGTGCAGGTGCCGCACCCTTATTGTCCTCCAGACCTGGACCTCCACCAGCGATCGACGTTAACTCGAGAAACTCCGAAGCCTGAGATAATGGTGGAATGCTACAGGCCAGACCTGAGCATGGTAAGCAGAAGCCTGTGGAGCGAGGGACAAAGTGCCTGCCTAAATTACTGCCACCAGTGTCACTCCTGGTGTGTAAAAACTTCAATGCCTAAAGCCAGGTACATGATGCCTTTGGTTTATGTCTTTTTGTGTTGTGGTTTTGTTTGGGTTTTTTTGTTTGTTTGATTGGTTTGGGGGTTTTTTTGGCTGGTTGGTTTGGTTTTTTTCTTTGTTTTGGCGGCAGTTGGTTTGGCGGCAGTTGGTTTGGGGTTTTTTTTAGGCTTCTAAATAAAACTGCCCAATTTGAGAGGCAGCTGAAGAGCTGCAGCTTCCACTGAAGTCATTTGGCCTCAATAAAGAAATTAAAGCTCAGAAATCTCTAAGTTGATGCTAACTGACCTGTACACTGGATCCAGAATTCATGGACAGTTGCCACACTGAGACTGACTACAGCTCTGAGTACCTGCCTCTCGGTGTCAGGAGCACTGAAACCGTCTCCTGTTAGTGAAATACAGCCCTAAGGGTGAATAACAGAAAAGATATTGTCACAGACAGTGATGTAAATCTAGAAGAAGACAGGTCAGTCCATTTCAGCAATGATGCCAAATATGATGCGAGTTCAACAAAGGACTTCATTGTGAGGTCTAAGCTGAAGAGTTTGGATTAACATGGTTCAGATGAAAATCACAATATTGTTTACCACCAAGTGGCAAATGTGCACTCTCAGCCCAGAAAGACAAACACGTCCTGGGGTTGCATCAAAACCAGCATGGCCAGCAGGTCAAGGGAGAGGAGGATTCTACCCTTCTACTCTCTGCTGGTGAGATCTCCCCTGTAGTAGTGTCCAGCTCTGGAGTCCTCTGCACAGCAGAGGCAGGGACCTGTTGGAGCAGGGCCAGAGGAGCCCCAGCGATGCTGGGAGGGCTGGAACCCCTCTGCTGGGAGGCCAGGCTGGGAGAGCT
>JAAGNO010012833.1:41287-51474 GCA_033439905.1 Ceryle rudis | reverse complement strand
GAGGGCTGGAACCCCTCTGCTGGGAGGCCAGGCTGGGAGAGCTGGGGGAGTTCAGCCTGCAGAGGAGAAGGCTCCAGGGAGATGACCCGGTGGCCTTTCAGGACTTGAAGGGGCCTGTCAGGAAGATGGGGACAGACTTTTGAGCAGGGCCTGTTGGGACAGGACAAGAGGGGATGGGTTTTAACTAAAAGAAGGAGATTTAGACCAGATCTATGGTTTATTAGCCATTGTACATAACTTAGTGAGAACTTTAATAACCAAAATTTTCTTTCCAACTACAGTCACAAAAAGAGGAGCTTGCAGGTAGAGAAGGGTAGAGAGGATGATACCCCCAACATGCTGCCTCTTCCACCACAGCCAGTGAAATTTCCCACCCCCAGAGAGCAGGGAGGACCTGCAGGTCTGTGCAGAGCATGCAGAGACAAGTCAGTGTCATTTCTGGTGCAGGATCATTCCTGGGTTACAGACTGAGAAAATGTTTTATGCTCGTATCAGAAATGAATAGAACAAACTGAAATAGAAGGTTAAATTCTGCTAGGCCTTGGTTTGTTTGGTTCGGGTTCTTTTTCATCCTTGTATTTCTTTAATTTTACTCCACAAGTTACAAATGTGTGATTGATGTCCTGCAAATGAGCTATGACTTGGCATGACTTATTTATTTTATTTAAAATTTTTATTAAGTTGAATAATCCTGCTGAGGTCGCAGCCTTGTTTCAGAGGAGACCTGGCTGAAACAGGAGTGAAAATTTCACCCAGATCTCCATAAATTCCAATACATACAAACACCAGCATTAAATTTTTAACTGTTGTGTATCCACAGGCTTTTAAAATGCTGCTAGCATTTCCTTTAAAATAATTAGGTCATGCTGCAGTAATTCCAGTTCTGCATCGCTGTTACAGGGTTTTTCTTCTGTCAAAGATAATTCCAGTTCTGCCTGGTATATGATTTCCTCTCAGTTGCTCCTTCTTTCTGATCCAGGTGCACAACCAGGTATTCAGGTATAGCCTGTAAAATCACAGACTGTGCAGCAAGAGGCATGTGGTGATTTTTTTTTAATTTTATTTTTCTTCAGACACTTGGCCTCATGTTTGGTGGGTTCAGGATTTCATAAAACACTTGATATGCACCTACTGTGGCTGCAGTATCTTCCTGTTGGAGCCCTGGTCTGTTCTTAGCTCCTACCCTTAAGCACTCACCTTTTTATTATCCATAAAATTGGGCCCTTATCTGTCAAAGGAGGAGGCAGGTGTGTCTTTCTCCAGTGGGACTATTCAAGTCCATAAAATTAAGCACATAAATAAGGATTGAAGCTGTAAATCATCAGCTTTTCAAGGCAGGGAATTGTTATGCATTGTATTTGCACAGCAAACAGCCTATCTGCTCTTTGTTGTTGAACATAATGCGATAATACGCACACATGGAATCAGAATTACAGCCTGAATTACCAACTTAAACTCTGGTTCAAGAAAGGAAGGTTCACATTTTCAGATCTAAATCAATATTTAGCCTCAGCTGATTTTTTTTTATTTATTTTAATTTTTTCCTGTTCTTGTTGTATTAAACTAGAAATTTCATTTACTCTTTATTTTTCCCCAAGCAACAGCACAGAAGACATTTAGTCTGTAACTTCCACTGGGCTGTTTCTATCCGACATCTTTTACTCTTGTGACTTTACCATTGCTCTGCAACTTTGGCAGCCGGTGGGATCTCGGTTCACAGTGTTCTTAAGGAACTTTGGAAATTGCCTTTCATTTTTTTCCCAGGTGCCTGCAGCCGCTTGCATGGGGTTAAGGCAGGTTCCAAAACTGCACAGTCTTCAAGGCAAAAAACCTCACTTAAATATTGTCTGAGCTGGCTTTCTGCTCTCCATTTCACTGCCTGTGTTTGAAGGTGCTGCACTGGTTTTGACAGCATTCACACCAGTCCAGCTGAGACACGACTCTGGTTCATTGCCTTGCTTATTCACAGACAAAAAACCATGCGGGTCCTTTTACTCCATAAAACATCGATAGCTTTTCTTTTTTTTTCCTGCATTCACAAGGCTGTAACACAATGGTGGTGCACAAGAATTCCCCTGCCTAAATATTCAGTGCTTAAAATGTAGTATTCAAACTCTCTGGATGACCACAGGATGTTTTAGTTCAAGAGGGATGCCCACACGTGTTTAACAAAAAGGCAAGATTACTGAGTTTTGCTTACAGCCATGAGGGAGGGGAGGAAAAAAAAAGAAAATCAATACTGCATGATCTAACATCAACCAGAGTCTCTGTCATTAAGGGAAACAGGCTTCTTTAAAAAGTAAAAATACTTTCTGGAGAACTAGACAGGGGAAAAAGCCACTACGCATTGTGAATATCAGCTTTTTGGGTTACAGATTTTATCTGTTGCCTGGAAAGCTAATCTTTTAATGGAAGCTTTGGTTTCCCTTTTACAATGGGAAACTTGTTAGAGAAATTAAGGTTTTATTAGCATTTAGAAGTGGAGGTTCTAATATATTTTACGAGGCTGAATGGTTTATAACATTCCTTCTGATGTATTATTTAATTATTGTTTATGTACTTTGATTAGCATAAGTAAAGCATTAAGGTCTGCAGCGTGGGTCTCTCTTCAGTCCGGCAGGCCAAGCATTGACCCATATTTAGCTCTGTCCTTCCAACTCTGTGAAGCTGCAGTCTGGTCTGATGAAGCTATTTTGTGTAGAAGTCACAACCGACGTTATTTTCTGGCTTACAAGACAGACACATTTTGTAGCCCCCAAAACACCCTTGAATTCTCCTGGTACTTTGAATATTGCCTTCTCACTACGACGTGTTGTTGGGCACGGGCTTTGAAAACATTCCTCCAAGTAATATCCAGCAAGGCCCGTGGTTGCCGTGCCCCTGTTCCACCCCTCTAAAAGAAGTCCTTGGCCTGCTGATGCCATCAGTCTTCTCCAACTGGCTATAGGCTGTGATTTATATCCCAAGAGCTGCTCGGCTGAAATTTGTGCCAGTGTTTAAAAATAAAGCCATATGCTCCTCACCATTATTTAGATGGATGCAAGCAGTGCAAGGCAGAAGAGATTGCAAATCTATGGAAAGGCACATGGTACCTCAACAAATCAATGAGAGTCTTGTGGCAGACTCCCAAAAAACTGTTTCTTCCTGGTACCTTCTTTGTAATAATTTGTTTCCTTTAATATTGGTAATAGAGATATGGGGGACTTGAGGTTGATTCAAAATACCAAATGTATGCAATGGACAAGTTCCAGCTGGCAATAAGATTCATGTGGTGCTTTAGAACCCCATTAATTAAACCTCACAGCATTGCAGGGAAGTAGGTGGCAGTGTCTCTGTTCAGCACCCGGCAACAGCCAGCAGAAGGTTATTTGAGCTTTTCTGTTCGTGTCAAGGTGCTGCACTTGCTGCTCTCTTAGGACAGCCCCTGCTTGCCTGCCTCTTTGCTTGCTTGTGTGAGCAGACCCCAAAACCTCTGATGAGAGGCTGCGCAGTACCACCTACGTGTCTCCCCACAGGCCCAAATACAGTTTTGCAGATGTAAATCTGGGGTAACTTTGCTGATTTTGATACGGTTGTGCAACTCGTCATGGGATAAATCAGAGCTGTGTGCTGGCCAAGCTATCAGCATCAAACAAGTCAGAAGTGGATGTTGATCACTGAGATACGTTTCTTTCCAATGCCTTCCATAGTTTGCTAAGGATGCAAATGCCGTTGCACGCTGCTACAGTTTGGTACCAGAAGAAAAGGCAGTTTTTTAAAGACAACTGCTTCTGTTCTTGGTGTATAAAGGCATAACCAGCCATGTCCTATTAAGAGAAAAAGGAATTATGCAGACTGCCTATCCTATGCACCAACAAGAAACTTGCCAACCGATGAGAAGAACGATAGGTGTGCTGCTCCTGGTAACACCAAATGATGGGAACAAAAGTCAGAGCTGTAATGCATTCACTTACTTAAAAATCTGTATTGTTACACAAAGCAATTAAAGAGTTTCAGATTATTCTCTATGTGATCTGCCTCTCAGATGAGACTTAATGTTGAAGCATTTGATTATTAAAGCTCAAGTGGCAGTTTTCATTAGAGGTGTTAACCCTAATACGCTCTCCCAATCCTAAATCAGCTCATCGTGCTCTCCCTTCCCAAATTCTCCACAGCTTTTATGTGATAAGATATTCCTCTCCTCCACTCCTAAAAAACTGGTTTGGAAGGATTACTCGCACCATATGGCTACCTTGCATCTCCATTTCAGTAGTGAATGAAGTGAGTAACCTTTTTATACAGCCTATAAATTATATTAAGAAATTGACCATTTGATATGCGTAATATGTTCTCCCCCTCTACCTAGAGGTTGGCCGTTAAACATGAAATCTCTTTTATCTGGCTACTGATGGGCACAAAGCTCTAACTTTTGTCTGGGAGAGGATCTCAGCGCTTCCATAAATAATAGTAAACCCAACAATAATAACAAAATCAACAATAATAATAAATGTGAATGCAGTTATCAGAACCAGCTGGAATATTGAAGTACAGCTGGGGGGGGTGGTCTGAAAATAGACACCTAAAAGCTTCATCAAAAAAAAATTTAAAGTACTTTTTTCCAGACAAACTCTTATTGAGGGAATAGTTTCCCTCAGGTGCACCCAAACCCCACCACCCTCCCTTCAGGTCTCACAAAGCTCAGCTGCAGTGACTCTAAGATGTTAGACAAGTGGTGTAGTGTGGAGGGATGGACAAGGACTTTTGCTACTCCTGGCAACTGAAAAACGTGGTGAGTGGGTCGTAATCACGCACTGATATTCTTTTCTAGCTTTCTGTGAACATTATCTGCATCCTTTGAAGCTGCACAGCAGCTGAGAGGGGACCTGGTTTTGCATATTTGCCCTGTCTCCAGCATAGCCAAGCAAAATCAATATTTGTAAGCTAGGTAAAGAGGTTATTGTAATAACAGAAACCATATCTTTTTAGCCTCATTAGCTAATACAAGCTTCGAGGAGTTCGAGAAGTAACAGATAATTAACTAAGCTGCCCAACATAGGTTTTAATTTGCTTGTGATTTAAAAATGAACATATTTTGAATTACAGTATATTCTGTAACCTGCGCAAACATAATTACTGATACGCTCCTCACTAGTGGCAGAGCGTGAGGTGCCGTGTTGGGAGCGTACAGAATTTAGTGGTGACTACTGGTATTTATAAACCCCCTGTTTTGCCTAATTCCAGGTTCACTCTCCTCAATCGCTGCAAATAACTCAGCAGCAAACGTTCACATAGAAAAAGTGCCCCTGGAATAGATTCGCTGCTGAAAACCCGACCGGGGGGAGAAAGCACGCAGGAAAACAAAAAGAAGAGAGAAGTAGAATTTTAGTAAACATTTATTCCCAGGAGGACATGGGTGTACTGTAAATATACCACAGTGCTATCAAAGCAATATTTCTTTTGAACTGAAGGATGCAAATGAGGTTTACCTTACTTCCATATCATTTGCTGGTTTTAATCCCAATAATATATTATTTTCAAAGGAAAGCTAGATGTGCTCTGCCCTCGTTTACTACCTGAAAACTGGGTCTTGCTAACGATTCCAAACTTCCTGGCTGTCAACGTTTTTTCGAGGTCTGTAATGCATTTTCAAGTTTATTAATAAGTTAGGCTGGAAAAACAATCTTCTGTGAATAGGGCAAGCTTCTGATCATCTGAGCCTGATGTTACGTTTCACCAGCTGGTGCTACGTTCTACCCTCCAGTAACGCACACGAGCCGTTCTCCTCGTAGGCAGGGGAGATGTATTTGGGCACCCTCATGATGAACTCGGCTAAGAGTTCCACACACTTAAGCGTTCTCAGTGTTCAATTCCAGCGACTTTCGGGTGCCGTGGTGACAGCAGTGTTCAGAAACTTATTCAGGGTCCAGATCTGCTCCTTCTGACGTGCACCAGCTTAATTACTGCCGGCCACAGCAGGGTCCAAGCCCTGTTACATATGGAATCGTGTTCCTCTCCAGGAGTCAGCTTGTCTCCCTAGATCGTATTTATTGCCACCTTGGTACTTTCCCTTCGAGGTACTCATCTATTCCTTATCTCTATTGATCCTCTCTTCCATAGATCCATCGATTTCAAGTTCCATCATTTTGCAGTAGAACGGGTAATGATTGCTTGGGGGAGTCACTCCAAATTATTTTTACCTTCTCTTATTTTTGTTACCTAGTTTGTCTTCTTTCTGATGGTTGTTTGAGATATTAATACCACAGAGAAGCTGCATTCAAAGTTGGCAACTTTTCCACTTTTCCCATGAGAAAAAATTTTAGAACTGCTTATGCCTCTGCTCTGTGAATCTGTGCAAAATGCAGCCTATCAAGGAAGGTCGCTCGGAAGGTAAATTTATGTGGGGTTTCAGAGGTGAAGGGCTATGACACATCTTTGCCAACAGTCCAAGATGTGAAGCCCGTGGATATGTTGAGGACTAGTTAGTAAAAGAGCCTTAAATATGAGGATTCTGGGGAAATTACTCTGAGCGTTCATGTGTGTCTGCTAAATCCTAAAACCAGCTCTCTAGGATGAAGTGAATCACTCCGTTCTTTTCAGGATAGTCATAAGTTCCCATCTCTTGCCTAAATTTAAATTGTTAAAGGTCTTAAACATTCCTGAGACAAAGGCTGTCTGTAAAGGGAAGGTACAAATTTTAATGGCTGTGATGGAAAGGTCTCTTCTGTGCATTACAGTGTGTGTGTAGGATGACTTTTGGTTGTGGTTAAAACTACTTAAGGGATCCAGGTGCCTCTTGCGTTGTTTTCCATGACCTATGGTCGAAAAGAAATATCCTTTAAATCAAGCTTAGCCTCCATTCTTCATCTCAGGTAAATACCTGAGGCATTTATAAGTCGGGTAAGTAGGCTGGAATTGAGGGCTTTGGATTTTTTATAGAAGTGGTAAGTGGAGAAAACTTTACAGGCATTACTTTAAAAAGATTACCCCCCCAGACAATCTCTCCTACCACTGTCAACAGAGAAAAGTTAAAAGCTTGAGTTAAATGGTTTGTATATAACACATTGTCCTTTTGAATAACTGAGCTTGAATCCATTTGAATCAACAATATTACCTGTCATAAGGAGCTACAGTTTTCACCATCAAAGCATCTCGAACAAAAGCCATTACTCTTTTTTTAAAATAAAAAGTGATTTCATTTGTGCTCTTAGCAGCAGAAGTCCTACTGTTAACTTTACATTTACTTAACGTGCCTTTGCTTCTTTGCGAAGCTCTTCGGCGGTAGCTGTGGGTGAGCAGCATCCCCCTGACTGGAAGAATCAGTGAGACTAGAGGGGGACAGAGCCCTGGTCAGTGGATATGTTTCCAGTTTTGCCCACCTTTAGGTGTCAGCTCAGGAAATGACACCTTGTGGTGTTGTTGTTGGGATATTTTGCTTTCCTTTGGCTTATTTTGTATGTATGAATTCAACAGGGAAGAGTCAGAGAAAAACAAACAAACAAAACCAAAAACCAACGTGCAAACAAAACAAAACCCACCCACAAACCAAACAAACAAAACCACAAAAAACCACAAGCACCAATCAAAAAAACAACAACAAACCAAACCAGTTGCTGTCAGTTCCAGTAAATGCAGAAGAAGTATTCCTGCTCAGTCAGAAGGAACGGCTGCTACTGCGTGACTGTGACTATTTGCCTTTTTCTCCCTATGTGTTTTGGTCTGCAGCCATTAATAGCTTGGACTCCAGGAAGCAGTAGCAAAGGGGAGTGTGTCAGAGCAGCAGGCCAAAATTAAATTACAGCAACCTCGCGCTTTACATGAAAACATCCACTAAGCAATGGAGCCTTGTAATCGTCTGGATTTTCCTTAAAGACAATGGCCCCTCCATGCAACTGGCTACCCTCAGTTAATTCATGCTGTCAGCTTCCTTTCTTGGCTGTGGGGAATGCAGTATTGATTCTTGAACTCGCCAGCAGCACAAAGAGCCACTAGTGCATGGTCAAAATGCAGCAATAAAGGGCTGGCAGCTTGAGAAAAGCAGCCATTCCGTTGCACAAACAAGGTCAATTAGAGGACAGTGCAGCATAATATAAATAGCATTAGCAGCCCTCTTCAAGCATGATGAGAGCATGCTGGGAAGATGACAATAAATAAAATAGGGTTTCATGCAGGAGAAATGCAAAAGTTTTTACTGTAATTTAATTTAAAACCTCATGCCACCTTAAAAGTACCGTCAGTCAGAAAATGCCTGTCTTAAGAAACAAGCAAACAAAAGAAAGCCAAACCAAAAATCAAAATCAAAATCAAAATAAATAAAAAGCAAAAACAACCAAGCAAACAAAAAGCACAACAAACAAACAAAAGCCAAAAAAAAACAACAAAGCCAAACCAGAAATGAAAAAGAAAGCCAAAAAAAGGAACCAATCCACCAACCAAAAAACAGAACAAACAAAAAGAGCAAAAAAAGCCAAAGCCAAACCAGAAACCAAAACCAAACAAAATGAACCAACCAACCAAAACCCACATCAAACAAACAAAAAAAAGCAAAAAAAACCCAAAGCCAAAACAAAGAGCAGAACCGACCAGAACCAACCAGCCAACCAAAAACCACAACAAACAAAAAAACCCACAAAAAACCACAAAGCCAAACCAAAACCCAAAACCAACCAACAAAAAAACCCCAGCAAAACCCAAAACAAAACAAAAAACCAAACCAAAACCCCAAATGAAACAAACAAACAAAAAACCACCACAACCAAACCAAACCAACCAAGAAACACAAAACAAAACAGAACAAAAAAAAAAACCAAACAAAAAAAGCCCCAAAGATGCCTGTTCTTTTGGGGTCAATCTCTGTAGAAATGAAGGACATTTGTAGAACTGAATGGGAAAGTATCGTTTAATCAATTCTTTTCTTAAATTCTTAAGTTCTTAAATTACAGCTGTATTACTTCCGTCTCTATAATCTCTTTTTCTTAACACAAATCTTTCGGTGGCATTTGAGTGCAAGAAGAGGAGCAAAACATATCTGCGTGTTTAGTTCAGCGATTACAAATAAAGTTGCAAAAGATCTTGATGTCCTTCTTTAGGATCTCGCAATTATTATCTCTTTTCTTTCTTGTTTTTTTTTTTTCTTTTTTTTTCCTTTTCTTTTTTTCTCCTTTTCTTTTTTTCTCCTTTTCTTTTTTTCTAATTTTCCTGTAATTATTATCTTTTTTTTTCTATATAAGAGACTCTTTCTTGTTGTTATGCCAGCTCAGAATTAATTCTAAATGTGATATACATCACCCCGCTAACGCACAGGGTGTGTTAGAAGTGAATTAGGTGCTTAAAATAAATAGCAGACCTTGGGTAGACAGCTGATAAACCTCGACTGGGAAGCTGAAGAAGTTTCAGGACTATTTCGTTGTTTAGACAGCAAAAGAAACTTTTGTTTTAAAGGCCTTTTCAATGAGGAGTGTGCTGAAAGCTGACAAAGGAGTTTAAAACTCTGGTTTACCTCTGCAGTCTAACAAGTTTTCTGGCGGTATGAGGCTACCGCTGGACCCTTCCTCACTTTCTTGAGCTTTTTGAAGTCTTAACATCAACTCCGAGTGTACTTAACATCCATTAAAACTGGAAGTAGTTGGCCTGAGACCGGTGATGAAGGTTGAGTGTAATGTCATCATTTTTTATGTGGAATCTTACCTACCACCTAGAACTAGATCTCCTATCTGCCACAGCATGATAATGACCATGTCCATCTACACGTAGGATGCGTAAGACCTTTGAGAAGGGATAGAAATAGCAACGTTCTCCTCGTAAACAAGTGGGTCTCCCAAATTGTGCTGTGTTGTCAGTAGAATCAGGAGCTCCTTGCCTCAGAGAGCAGAGAAATGCTTTTTGGGCCGACTGGAAGTGTAGCTGGCAATGAGTAGAATGATGTTTCTCTTCCTAAGAGCTTGTGCTACCAGTACAACTTTAAGATTGCGAGGAAAAGGGGAACAAATGAGCTGACTCTGATCCCTGCCAGCCAGGAAGCACAAGGTAAAGGACCGCACAGCTTGGCGTGTGCGTCTGCCCCGGCTCGGCCGGGAGAGGGTTAATTATCACCAGCGGCTGGGCGGGGCCACACCCGGAATAAACAAGGAAGCCAGCCAATGGGAGCGGCGCTCCCATGTGACGTCACGCCCCCTATATAAGCGGAGGGCCGGCCCGGGCCAGCGGCGCCG
>JAAGNO010012833.1:15648-41187 GCA_033439905.1 Ceryle rudis | reverse complement strand
AGCCAATGGGAGCGGCGCTCCCATGTGACGTCACGCCCCCTATATAAGCGGAGGGCCGGCCCGGGCCAGCGGCGCCGCTTTTCAAGTGGTCGGTGCCGCGGCGGGAGCGGAGCGGGGACCGCGCGGCTCGGGCGCGGCGGGAGCATCACGGTTTGTACCGCTCGCTCCGTGCCTTGTTTCGGTGCCGTTATCCTGGCTCCCGGCCTTCCCTTCTCCCTTGGCGTTATTCAGCTGTTCTGAACCCGCGGGGGTCTCTCCTTCTCCTTCCTCCCGCTTCTCCTGCCCATCCCTCTGGAACCGGGTAGGGGGAGCGGGGGGCGAGCGGCTGCCGGTGTTTAGTTGCCAGCAGCGTTTAAACCGTGGCAGTGTCCCGGGCTGGGATTTTACGTTCTCGCTTAATTTAAGTAGGAAAATAACTGTACCCAGTGAGTTGTGCCCGGTTGGCTGGTGTGGGGGTCGTTGCTTCTCCTTAGCCCTTCTTCCTCCTCGAGAATGTAAGCAATTGGAACTGGGTGGGATTTGGTCCTTGTCTGCAAGACAAGGCTGACTAGTAGAGTAAGTAATAAAAGTTCTTGAAGAGTTTAACAATAAAGCAAATGCCTTTGAGTGGCTGGCTGGAAAGGATTTTTTTTTTTCATCTTTTAGAGGGTATTTTTAAGTGGAATTGGGGTGCTTTGAAGGAATATTAGAGGGGACTCTTCACAAGAGTGTCCAGCGACAGGATGAGGGGAAATGGTTTTACACTGAGGGAAAATAGGTTTAGATTGGATCTTAGGAAAAAGCTCTTCAGTACGAGGGTGGTGAGACTCTGGAGTAGATTGCCCAGAGGGGCTGTGGATGCCCCTCCTGGAGGTGTTCAAGGCTGGGTTGGATGAGTCCTTGAGCAACCTGGTCAAGTTGAGAGGCGTCCCTGCCCATGGCAAGCAGGTTGGATTAGATGATTTCTAAGGTCTCTTCCAGCATAAGCCATTGGATGATAGCTCCTAAGCCAAAGCAGAATAATAGCTGTAGCAAGATCTGCAGGAAGAGGTAGCATTTGTAGTTTTGTTTTGCATTTTATATACTCTTTATTGTTTTCTTTTTGTGTCACTCCAGAAATATGGAGACTAAATAACTTTTACTTTGGACAGTTTACTAATTTTATGATGAAATCTCGTTGTTTCTTGACTTTGAAACCGTGACATTGTCTCCCAAGGATTCATGGAAGCAAAGTATTTCTGTGACCTCCTTGGTATTTTAGGAGAAGTGTGTGGGACAATGTGTCTTGGTTCTTCATAGATGACCACTATGTGTCAGTGATAGCAAAAGATCTCTTTCTTACGTCATCTCCCTCTTGCTCAAAATTTTTATCCCAATGTTCTATCAAGGTCTATAAATATATCATGGACTGCTCTGGAACATGCACTGGGTGATTATTGGGTGACTTGTCGTGAGATGCTTCTGGAGGTTTATTTTTAACTGGTTGTAAGAGTTAGGGACATAACTATGTTAAGAAGTCAGTAGTGTTCGGATACTTCCATTCACACTACTAACGAAATGAATGTTTTAAAACACTTTTTTCTTCCCACTACCACCAAACAGCAATTCCCTTTGAGAATGAATTTCCCACCTTCATCTTCTTTTGGAGATGTGAGAGATGATCTGTCACTCCCAAGGTGTCACTTGGAAAAGCAGCAGGTATTCCACTGCTGCTTCTGTTTTGACACCTCTTTCTCTCATTCTGAAGAGAGATAGGTATTTTTTAAATGTTTATTTTGAAAATTGGTTTCAGGTATCTGTTTTAAGAGTGTAAAAAGCCTGTTTTCTCTGTATAGAGTTCAATCCTATAACTATGTATTTAGGATGTCACGACTCTAAAGAAAGATGCCATACATAGTGTAAAAGGCGTTTAAACACACTTAAAACTGGAGGATTTGCAGAAAATGCTTCCTCACACGCCAACGATCCGTACGAGATGTAGGAATGGGAGAGCCTTATGTGTTTGCCTCAAAGAGCTTGAGTCAAAAAAAAAAAAAGGAAAAAAAAAAAAGCACAACTCATCAGAGGAATAGTGAGAAATTTTCTGTCAGTATTCTATCTCTTAACCCCATTTCTCTCCCCTCTTCATTACATCATCCATCTTCCAGAATGGTGTAGGCAGCATCAACCACTGGAGTCTCAGTTTATTTGCCTCTTTGAAGCATCATCAGAGTCACTGAAGATGTGTTCTGCTGTCATGTGTCTTTGCTGTGCCTGTATTCACGAGGGTGAAGGAGGAAATGAGTAAGACATGGGCAATGCTGGTAGATTAGGCAGTCTTATGCGGGAACAGAGCTTCAGACGGTATCTCTGGGAAGAACTGGTTTAGGATTCCCTTCAGAAGGTGATTTCCATGCACAAAAGTGGCCTTTGGAAAAGGCAAGTCAGGAGGTGATTTCCATCTTTGGTTTTGTTTTGTTTTTTCTTCTGGTTATAGCCAAGAGTGAGAGCTGTATGGTGGTAAAGGTTGAGACACAAGAGCCTGCTTCTTTTTCATGTGATGACCAGTGCCAAGTGCTGAATCCTGAAATCTGAATGGGTAACAATGCTTATAGGACAGCTGTATCCCCACCATACCAGGGGCTGTTCTTCAGTGCAGAAGATGACCCCCAAAACCTGTTCCCACTTAAAAGGAACATGGAATTTGAAAATGGATTTTGTGCTTGCAGGGAGAAAGAGTTGACGCTTCAAATCAAAGTCCTTTCTGCTGTAGTAACCTCTTCACCCTTACTGGGCAGGAGAATAGAGGATTCTGCAGCGAGGTGCACAGAATCCATTTGTTGTATGAGGCGACCCATAGACAGTGTGTCTTCCAAATGAGTCTAAGAAAACTACTTTCATCATTGGTTAAATACATTTTGCATCTTTTTTTTTTTTGCTCATGTATCCTGGTTAGGTTCCCAATGGTACTCTTGTAAAATATCTCTGAATGACTTTTCTCTTCCTGTGGGCTCTTCCTAAAATCTTTTTATCAAAAAAGCCCTTTTCTTTTTTTTTTTTTTTTGAGTTGCATGTGTATAAACATTTAGACATGAAAAAGTCTGAAGTAGATAAAAACCATTTCATTAGTGATAGAAATAAATCTAGTGATAAAATATGCCTATGAGATGATGAACAAAGACATATCTTTTTAATTTGCATACTGTTTCATTAGGAAATTTATAACACAGTTAGCTCAATAATACACAGAGATAAATGTTGTGAAATGTGTTGATACCTCTTGAAAAATGAATGAAAAGGAAAAGTTTTTGGGTTTTTTTGCATTGTTTTTGGAGCTTTTCTTTCATTTTTTTTTTTTCTGAACTGATGGTACAAAGGGAGTAAGAATGACACCTCATTCCAAGTGACCAATCTCGGTACTCTCATGTGCTTAAATCATGTGTGCTGAGAATGTAAGTCCTAGGAGCCTTAGCAACTCTCAGTACCTGCTTCGTGTCCTCTAAATAGCTTCTCTTTTCATCTCTTTCCTTCCAAGAGCAATGGCTTCATTTGTACCCCTGTCTGGAAATATTAGAATAAGAAAAGGAGTTTATGGAAGGAAAAAAAAAGGTGAGAAACACCCCAGTCTTCTATTTTACCCAAATATACAGAAAATCAGTAGATATACGTAAATGCAGAAATCAGTAAATTAGATATACTAGCGAGCATAGAGACCTCTTTAGAGCCTTGGTACTTTCCTGCCTCTTCGGAAGAAAATGTGAAGACCAATTTCCCTGACATGTTTTTTGGATGCTGGAGTTCTCCCAGTTCTTTTCAAGTTGCATTGTTTGGGTTTTTGTTGGGTTTGTTTGTTTGTTTTTGTGGGTTTTTTGAGAAAATCTATGTATTTAAATTCCCGTTTTGAAATTGGGAAATAGTCAAGAATTTTCCATGATTTATATTTCTTGGCAAGTTGTGCTCACCACTCAGCATAAGCTTTGGGAGTTTGTCCTTCACTGTGAAGGCAATCAGATAATGTATGCAGCTTATCGAAGCTGGTCTAACAGGGTGTTAAAGACATGCCTCGAGAGCTGTTGGATGGGAAGCAAAAGAAACAGCCTTGTTAAACCCCAAAGTGTGCCATTATTGGACAATACCTAGGTGAAATGCATTATTATGATTATAAATAGGTCATTTCTAAAGGAAATCCACTAGGTGCAGGTGGGTATAACAAATCATGTGTAAAAAGAAATGACATATAATGGAAGAGAGAGCAGCAAATAGAGGGGACTGCATGAAACTGCTCTCTGCTCGAAGGAGGAGCAGACCTTGTTTGTCAGGGTGGTCCTAGGGAAGTTGCCCATCTTCTGCTTGGTGGGTTGGTTGCCTCTGGTTGGCTACAATTTGTGTTTCATTCAGGCTATCGGCGACACGTGCAGGTTAGGATGGGCATGCAAAAGGACTGAATATCCAAGTATTGCCCCTGGCTGTTTATCACTGCCGAGTCTAAACAGGGAATGGATGGGATTTAAAATGATATAAGAGAATCTAAGGCACCCTCGACCCCATTAGTGGAGATAATAAAGATGATTCATAAATGGAGCTCCAGACATCATCCTTCAGAGAGAGGTTTAAGCAGTTGATTTGGGCATATTCAGCCTCAGGAAGTCAAAAAGAAAAAAAAGATTATTTTAATTTATCCAAATAGCTGGGATTATAAGCTGGGGGTGTATGTTAGGGTAGAGAGTGAAACGCGGTTCTTTAATTTTTCCCTGACATTCACAATCAAAAGTCATATTCTCACTTGGTAGCTAGCGTTCTCTCTTTGTATCACTAATATCACCAAGAATGAAGATCTCAAGACCTTCATTCACCAGAAAACTGCAAAGTTCTATTTAGAAATGTTTTAAAATAAACAAAATGTCATAAAGCCCCGGGAAGGATTTGGTAGGAAGATGGGAATATAAAAAAAGAATCGGAGTAAATTTATGAAGATTTATAATTTTCTTTCAAATTAGTCTTTCATTTAACATTCAGTGAGTCAGTGTATGAATGTTGCCTGGAACACTGAATTTCAACAAGAATTTGGTCTTAATGCAGAAATTACTACTGTAACCAGCCACAAAACCGGTGTTAACTGATCACTCTGCCACTGAATACAGCTTCCTAAAGGGCTTATCTGCATACGTTTTATCTCAAAAGTTGCACAAAAGACATCCTTCTCGAAACGGGGCCAGTCTGAAACGGGCACATCAAAAATTCAGTTCTGTGTAGCCACTCTGAATTCCAGGCTTAGAGCTGCAACTGCAGTGCCAGCAAACAGACCAGAAAGCTTTTGGCAAGAGCCTCCCAGTTTTGGCTCATCCACAAAAACTGCGCAACATTCACAGACTTTAAATGTTTAGAGGAAATGTCACATTTTTTTGTACAGTGGAAATTATTTTATTAATAATCTTTTCATATGAAATCACATAATGCATTTATTTGCCTATCTATAGTCTCATCTGAAGGGATCCACAGGGTCCATCTTGTTTGTTTTGTTTTGTTTTCCTGATACTTGTCCACTCAAAAAAATACTGTGGTGTCACTGGGGTATTAATTCAATACATTCCATTTTTATTTTCAATTTCAAATCATGTTAAAAAAACCAAATCATTAATGGCTATTGAATTCCTGAAAGCCTGGGTTTATTGTCCTGGAAAGTGATGTCTACTAGGTAGAAAATGGCCTTTGGGTCAGTAGGGGCAGACCAAGGATTCATGCCAGCCATGAACATCCATCCACACTGAGCGTTTGTGCTTTATACCCACCCTGATCTGTCAGGTTGTGACCAAGAAAAAGGATGGCAATGTTATTAATTGTTTCTGAACTGACGATGCTGTGGCAGTAAAGAGGTCTGGCTGTATGAACTGCTAAGCAGTGTGTGAAACAGGGTGTGAGTTACCTTCAATCTTGGAACTTCCACATCAGTTTTGATTATCTGCATAGAGTCCACAGTTAAATGCTCTGGTAGCTTCTATTTTTTTGATTAATATCTTTTTTCTGCTTCTGTTGTATAGCTTTTCTATAGTCTTGTTTCTAGGACTGAAAACAGCAGTTTGAGCTTGCCTTGGGGTAAGAAACTCTTGATTCTTTTTGTGGAAATGAATGATGAAGGGTTCTTAAACTATAAAGACAATTAAAAGACCCGTGTACACATGTTTACGGACTCTACTGCTCAACACACAAGCTCTGATATCCATTCATATCAACTCATGCCACAGAAAAAGATGTTGCTATTTCAGACCTGCAGTTTCCCACAGCATCAGTCACCCGAAGATGTTGACAGGTGGATTTGCCAGCCTGCAAGAGATGAGAAAAGCATTTAAAATACCAAATGGTTAGAGGAGGTAAAAGGTGAATCCATTGCCTCTATCCTACTACGCAAGAGAACATTCAGTAAGGTCAAAAGTAAAGAAAGTTCCAATAGTTTTTCATGGTGTGATTTCTACCGTGAACCCCGTTGCCACTAGAAGTTAGAAAGGTCAAGAATTCAGTAAAATTAAGAAAGGAATCAAACTTCCCAAGTAGAGCAGTCCAGTGTCAACCTAATTAGCTGTCAGCATGTGATGTAATGAGTGTTTAAACTTTACACTTTGGGATAAAAGCAGCCTTAATTCTGTTATTAATTAGGAAGAGGCTTAGGGTGAGAGGCAGATAACTTTGTGAGCCAGCTGCAGGCTTTTTAATTCTCTCTCTGGAGCAGAAAGTGTTTCTAAATAGTGTATGATAGCAGGTGGACCTTATTCTGACCTAGGATTGCAGTTCACATGTTTCTATCTACCTAAACAAATTTTTTGGATTAAAAAAACCCCAACCCTGTCCATAATATTACCACATTTGGCCTTTAAGTTTGTGTGCTTAATGAATTCTTCAGAAGAATGGCCCTGTTGTACGAAACAGAACAATCTGATTTTTCTGAAGCCCCAATCTTAGCAGTTTAAAGAAAAATAAGTATTTATCTGCAGATATATTCATTAATTCCTCAGTGCCTGCAAACAGAGATCCCATTTATTCATGAAATAAAATCAAATAAACCCCAAATGTGCAATTGGTGAGGGTTTTTTTATTATTCTTTTGATTTCAACTCTATGTATCTTGTAAGCAGGTTGTTAAGATAATGGCACTACTCTTACTCATCTGAATATGGGTTGTCCCCTCTGATGCTCCCAGTAATACGCTGGTCTGTATGAAATTAATTAGCAAAACCAACACTCACTGTAAGAAGAAAACAGGGAGTGTATGAGAGGTATTTCCTTAATAGCTATGACTGGGAAGGTTGAAATTGCCCCAGTAAGCTATAAAAAGGTCACAGATTTCCTCATTTATTTAATACCATGAAAGCAGCCCTTTATTAAGAAGTTTGCCTGCAGTCAAAGCTAATTACAACCACCATATTACATAATTTTTGCTCTATGGTATGTAGATGAGTGAAAGTGTTGTAAACAACCATCAAGCTCCTGGATGGCTGTGGCGTGAGTGAAGAAATGAGCAGCTGCCTTTCAAATCTCATTTCCAGGAGCTGCTATAAATTCAAGAGCAGGAGACCTAAAGCTCCTGAATCTTTGAACTCAGCTATTAGACTTTTATTGTCTTTCCTAATTTCCAAAGTAAACCTGACTCGTGGTTCTTATTACAGATGTGTAATGATACGATTGAAGGTTAATGACTTCACAAGTAGATTTCAGGGACTGGGGACTCACCTGAGGTAGGATAGGATTCAAAATCTCTGTCGGTGGGTCCACCAGACGACACTTCCAAGGGAGAGCAGAAACCTCTGGTCACTGATTTGCCAACATTTGTTTGTTTTGATACCAGAAACCATTCTTTTTATAACTGGAAGATGGTGCTTTAGAAAAAGTCCTCCAGTTATCACACAAAAGGTTTATTCTTCAAGGATCTGAGCAGTGTGCCTCTACCCAGCAATTCACGTTAATAGTTGGTTACCTTTTAAGCTCTTAAACACTGGTTTGTTATTGATTTCAGTAGTATTTCTCCTATGCTTCAGGTTAAACTCCAGTTTAAGTGCTTTTACAGATAAGAAGAAATTTGCTCAGTGTCTTGCATGACTGAACAGTAAATTTTAGGCAAGGAAAGACCGTTAATCTCTGCCCCCCCTCCTCTCTAGACTCTCAAATATGGCATTTTAGGCACTTGTGGTTTCTGGTGTAGTTTTAGTTCCTATTTCTTTTATTGTGTAAATATTATTGCCCTATTTTTTTTATCATATCCGTTCCCTAATGTTTTATTGGAAGTGACTCTGTGTGCTGCTGAAACCTTTCTTATTGTTGGGTTTTTTTTTTTGTCCCATGTGACAAGAAAATAATGCAAACTCTTCAGAGTTTCTGTATAAACCAAAATAACTTTCTTCATGGGCTTGTTTTAGAAACGGAGGTTGCAATTAAGAGAATTAATGATTGTTCTATCAAGCTGTCAGGCTCATACAGGCTACTGCATCCTTAGGTAACCTCTAAATGGGGAAGGGTAATTCAGGACAGATTTTCTTCAGAGTTTGAGCTTTTCTTCAGAGTTATTAGTTGCTGTAACTGTGGTTTGAAGGAGTCTGAAAGAATATGTTAAGAATCCTTTTCGGTAGGTAAACTCACCCTTGAGACATGGGACTAGAGCAGTGTTCTCAAGTTGGTGGTGTGAACATTGTGGGTACCCAAAGGAGTAGAGGATCTTCAAAGTGCTAGAAAACAGCTGGTGGTTCAAACTCCTCCTCTTCTTCCATAATCATTTTAGTCTCTGAAACATGCCATTTCTGATCAAATTGTCCCATCCCTGGAACCATTCCAGGTCAGGTTGGCCAGGGCTCTGAGCAACCAGCTCTAGTTGCAGATGTCCCTGCTCCCTGCAGGGGGGGGGGGGTTGGACTAGATGAGCTTTAGAGGTCCCTTCCCACCTAAACCATTTGATGATTCTATGATATAGGCTTAGTGCTTAATTAAGAACGTTTTTCAGGGCATTTTGTTTTTTTTTTTTTTTTTTCTGGTGCCTGACGCCCTGATCTGCCCAGTTTAGTTGGGAAATGCATTCTGGCAGCCTTGCATTCCTCTGTAGTAGGTCTGTGAAGGTCCAAAACCACCCTAGGAAAATTTTAGTAAAAATATTTGTGGTGGTTGGTTGATTATCTCTTCTCTCATCCTTTAAAGCCTCGCAGTACAGCAAAGTTGGGGATTAGAGGGAGGAAAACTTCAACAAATACAGAAGTTATTCTTGCTTGGAAGGATGTGTGGGGTTAGATTAAGTATTAATAATATTAATATTACATTCCAGTCCTTTGAAATGCTTCTAAAACGGTTGGATTTTTCAGTCAAAGTTATTTTATTTCAGAACCACGAAATCAGATTATTACAAGTCCTTTATACAATTCTCTTTACTGATGCTCTGTGTTAGCGTGCTGTTCTAGGTGTAGTTTGGTGCACATGTCAGGAATCCCTCTAGTTTTCCAAGGTTTTCCTCTAAAACAGGACTTTCTTATATATCTACATTTTAATATTAGTTCTGTGCCTGCATATTGCTACCAACCCTTCTACCTAATTGTGTGGCGATAATATTGATTGGTTTTAATTATTATTTTTTATTGCTAATTTTAGTAGTGGATCAGAAATATTTCACTTCACTTGTGTGGCAACTGAATGCTCCATTATGTGTTTTCCATGATGAAGTTTAATTTTGATAATCAGTTCATGTATTACTCCAAAACTGTAGTGAACTAGTAAGGTATGAACCAAGAGAGGACTTTCAGTAGCTCCTGCTGGAGCCACTAGTGCAGAGTTTACTCCGCTCAGCTGGATGGTGAAGTGTCTGGTCCACATTTCCCTTTTCCAGTTTCCTCCTAGCTCTGCCCCAGTCACCACCATACGTGGAAATAATGCTCCAAGCAGTGCCCATTTCATGGATGCAAGCCCCTCTTTACTCTGCCCTGGGGTAGCGGTGTGAGAGTAAAAGGCCAGGAAAATCTATTTTACACAGACAAAAAGTTTCCGTATAAATCAGCTCATTTAAATACTAAATGGATCAAATATGTTTTTATGCTTGTGTTATTAATGCACAGCATCACTAGAATGAAAAGTTTCTGAGAGTACATCAGGAAATCAGAGCAGTACTGAGGGTATTGACTTAAGCGTGGGAGACGTTAACAGTCCTTTTGCAGTTTGTTGGTCAGTTAAAGAACACTTTTCAGTTTCTCCACCCGCTGTATTTAAACTTTTTACCAAGTTAATAGAAAATTTCCAGCTACCGAGGGGTTTATATCTCAACTGCGCGACGAGAACAGGTCAGAACTGACAACCATCAGCAAGCGCCCAAGGTCCCAAGGCTGTTAGAAATACCCACTCTGTCATGTCTTTAGAGGGTTATACTCCTTGTTTATGTGGCACTTGTAGGTGCTGTGTCCGTGCCTGTGCTCTTAATACCTATCCATCTGAAGATCAAGTCGAAAAAAAAAATACCTACAGAAGTATAAAGTTCTTGCTCCATGCCCACATCGAAGTGAGCTTGACAGACTTGTGTTCCTGTGCTAATTCCCTCTGTGCATAAATACACGCTGGATTAATTAAATAATATTTAATTACTGGAGCCTTCAAAACTATTTCATTGTATTTTGTAGAAACAAAAAAGAAATGCAACCAATGTCTACAATGCAGCTGTGATGGGGGGGGGGGAGAATGTTTGACTGTTATTTGCCTGTAATTGGCTTTGAGCATCACAATGCAGGTGTAATTGGGTCTGTACTTGTATGTTTTCAAGAGTTCTGTGCTATTTCTACTTGAACCCATTTCTGATACGGCTCAGCTCAGCAGTGCCAGCTACCTCTTGTTATGGAGTTGAAAAACTGTGGCCATTAAAAATAGGATACAGTGTGATTTTTGTTTTGCAGCGCTGCATGGAAAATCAGTTGCTGTTCATAACAGCTCTGTGGTTGGTTGATTTAAAGCAGGAGGGCGACTTCGAATTGACAAGCAGACAGTTCATGAAAAAGGATATTGTATCTTTAAGGCTTTCTGACTGATTGTGTTTAACTGTGCTACTCAGCAGGCAGTAATTAGGTGGTAGCTTTGCTGAGAAACTTAAAGCAGAGGCTGTGTTGGTCTCTGCTCTTGAATTTATATTAAACAACAACAACAACAACAAAAGGCACAAAAATTCTGGATTTGAACAAATGGGCTTTTTACTGTTTTTCAGCCAGTATGGGAGCAAACAGAAAGCAGACCCCCAGAGGCTCCTAAAGTTATCTTCCCATGCAGATAGTCTCCAGGGAGCTGTGGTGCTTGCGGAAGGAGGCAATGAGAACCATTATAGGAGCACATGACACTATTGCTGAAGGTCAGAGTGGTACTGGAATAAAAGAGAAGCTGCTGATACAAAATGACATGGCTGCCGCATCTTCTGGGCCAGTTCACAATTTTGATTGGAATGTAGCTCAAATGCTTCATGAATGTGATTAATAAATAAGAGTCCAGAATAATGACGATGGCTGAACTGGTGCTTCCCCAGACCGCGGCAGAGCAGCAGAGGATGGGAATCGCAGATAAAAGACAACAAATAAAATCCACAGTTTGTGCCACCACCCGAGGAACGGTTTGATTAGAAAATACCATGGTAGTTTGAAGTGGACACTGTGGTGCTCCAGTGCAAATGCTGAATGCAGGAACGAGTGGTTAACCTTCTCCTTTTGAGCATCACAATAACGTGCCGCATTGTGGAGGGGAGTACCACGAAGCTGGGTTAGTCGTAAATAAATCGGAGCTTCACGGACATACTCTTCTTCCCCCTCCCATCTCGACTTTCTATTGCTGCTATTTTGATGCTTGTGCTTGGACGTGTCATCAGTTAATGGCAATTATTAGGCTTTGCAAAGGCTCGAGATTCCGTAGCCATTTATTTATACCTCAGCCTCTTTCACCATGTGTTAAAAAACAAGGTAGTTCCTTTGTTTACTTGATGCCTTTATACTACAGGGAAGGGGTTGGAACTAGATGATCTTTAAGGTCCCTTCCGACCCAAACCATTCTGTGATTGACCACATAAATTAAGCCTATGTTTTGGTTTGGCAGCAGATAGTAGATATCTCTAAAGGGTCACATTTCAAGTGTGATGAACATTATTTTTACTGTGCGTCCAAAGCTTCTTTTGTGAGGTCCAGTAAAACAATTCTGATGATGGTGGCTCTGATTCTGGAAAGAACTGCTCTCTGTAGTCCTGACACCGGTTCTGATAACTTTGAGGTACAGTCATTAAAGTCAGGCTCCTTCAGCAAACTCCATGGTTTGATAAATCTTTTTTTATTTTATCTCCTTTGTTCACACGTTAACAAGAAAGGAAATTAGCGTGCGAGTTGGCAAGAGCGGTGCACGGAGCAACGCGCTTTTCACAGGAACATTGTCCTGAGGTTTGTAGCTTTTAAAAAGGTTTGATCCAAGTCAATTACTAAAGCTTATCAGAATTCTCTGACCGAATGTTTAGAAGAGCCAGAACTCTTCTGGCTCTGAAATTCCAATTACAGCTGGGTTTGCAACAGCAAGATGGATTCGATGCCACTGCCTAAAATTCACCCATCTTTATTTCCCGCTTTCAAGGTCGATCCATTCTGTGTACTTCGTGGATGCTCTTTGAAGCTGGGATATACGAAACATCAAGGATTAAATTGCCAAAGTATTTTTTTCCGAAGTGACAATGAGCCTAATTCGCTGTCAGTTAATACCAGGTGGTTTTCCCCCTAGTATTAAGTTCTTCAGAACTGTAGCTGTATAGGACACTATTCACAGGGGCTTAACACGGGGAGGAAAATGATTACATTAAGTCAAATATAATGAATAATTCATTACATCATGTTTTGTAATCCCGGTGTTAAGTATAAAACCAGTGGTTTATTTTTCAGCAAAATGTTTTTGTATCATTTCAGGCAGCGTAGAATATAAAACAATAACTGCATACATAATGTGAAAAGCCTACGGGCAAAGAGAGTCCTGCTTGGTGCTTCTGGCTTCATCTGGGGTGTCACAATATCTGCGCTGTGAGGCAATGCCTACGAGTGCCCACTTTCCCTTGGAATCTTCTGGGGCCAAGGGAGTGTCTGGCTTTTAATTTGCCTGTAAAATATTGCCCCAGCTCTTATACCACAAATTCAAAAATCAGTTTTTTTCCCTGTATCTTGCTAAAACTGTGCACCTCTCATTTACTTCTAGGGTTATTCTACTGAGAATAAACAACTCAAAGTGGAAAATCTTTCTGGTTTCTTTTTTTTTTCCTGTCATATCTCTCCTCCTTTCCCTCTCTTTCTCACACATACTCGTGCACATGTCTGGATACAGCTAGATGTTAGACATATGTGTGTATATATCCATACATACTTCTGTGATATTTAGATAGGTAAGAGTCCAGCAGCTGTGAGTTGTAGAAAAGATAACATAATAGGAAATTTACCTGTTTTTCCAAAAGCAATACATTTCTTTCTAATGTTCATCCATGTCTTTTCTGACCTGGGTTTTCGTAGTGGTGTTTTGGGGGTTTTTTTGGTGTGTGGCATTATTTGTTGTTTAATTTTCTCACCTGGTAAAGCCTCTCTCTTTTTAGACTGGAACCCTCACTGAAGTAAAGTTGTTTTGCATCCTCAGTGCCACAGTTTCCAAATCAGATCTACTTTAATGATGGCCTTACGTGGGCTGATTATTCTGCTCTATTCCAGGCTGAAATAATTCGGTACCTGGACCATCTGCTTCTATCTTTCCCAGCACCTTCCTCTGGCCAGCTCCAGGGCACTCGATCTGCACTGGGGCAGATTCCCACCGAGGTGGCCCTACGTTTGTCCTGGGGGAAAGGACAGACTCTGACAGTGGATTTCAAAGCTGTTTAACAAAGCATTTCCCCTTTCCAAGAGTAATAGCTTTTAGTAGTTATCACCCCTGTAACGTAGCACAAATATCTTCTGGTCACAATAGCGCGAACCCATTTTTAAATTTAAAATCACAAGCTGCTGATTAATTGTAATGGTCAGTCATCTCCAAACTAGATTAAGAAACTAGAATACCCTGAGAATAATATATGGCTACTAATTTCTAAGACGGGTACAAATATAGCCATTTGGATTAATGTATATTTCTTGAAATGTAGTGGGATGAATTTAATTCATTTTGTGGTGTTCGTGGCATTTAAAAATGATTTTAGGGAATTACTATGGGAAGCATATCTTATTCTTTTAATTAATCTTTTATTTAAAGAAATGTTTTCACCCGAGATAGTAAGGAAGGACATCATAAACATGCTCAAGCAAAAGGTAATAGATTTAGAGTTTAATTGTAATATTCTGTTAAGCATTTTTAATGGAAAACCTGATGACCCAATTATACAGCAAAAGTGCAAAATCAGAACACAGTATCTGGATTTGAATATAAAAATGCTGAGATGCATAATACATAGGGGCTTGAGATCTATTCTACTTCTTGTCAAGGAGGTATAAAATTATCAAGAATTAACAGGGAGCAGAAATCAGACCCTGGAAAAGAGCTGAGCATTCTGGAGAGGAATATAAATGATATTTTAAGTTGGAATAGTAGCCTGCCTCTCTGTGCAGTGCAGAATCAGTATTTGATTTTATTTTTTTTTAATTTTCCCACACTGATGTCCTATTCTTTCTGTACTGTTGCTATTCATAGTGGCATCAGCAAAGACTTTCTTCCCAGGTTAAATCCTTCCCACTGTTGAAAGTCAGCCACAAAGTGAGCTGGTTTGAGAAGAGATTTTTCCAAATACCTGGCGTTGCTGAACTCGGTCAGGAGCTGGTTGGGTTGGTTTTTTTACCTCAAAGATCTTCCCTTTCCATCTAAGCTGTGGTTCCCAAGCTGAGGTCCTAACAGGCTGTGAAGAGCAAGAGAATGGCGTATAGGACCATACCATCTGAATAGTCCTTTTGATTCCAAAAGTTCAGGTTGTGGGGGGATTAAAAATAAATAAATAAAATCAAAAAGAGCAAGCCCAGGAAGTGTATCAACTAGGTGAGCAACTCTCTAGGTGATCCTGCTCTGGCAGGGCGGTTGGACTAGATGATCTCTTGAGGTCCCTTCCAACTCCTGACACTGTGATTCTGTAACTCTGCAGTATTTTCAGAGGTGAGATTTTTTGGAAGAACAGAGCAGGGTAAATGCAAAGACTATGAAAACAAGGTTAAAATGGAGTCAAAGTGTAGACCAGACAGCTTTACGTTACTTCACTTCTCTGTGAGGCGAATCACGTCACACCAGTTCACCTGAACTGGATAGAAGAGAAACACTAGATGTTGCTGTTCTTGACTGGAATAAATGCTGTCTCGCATGACCGTCTCACAAAGATGCCAGATGGAACTCTTGGACTCCAGATATGTGCAAAATTGATCAAAAAAGTATACTGAGTATGTACCAGTTTGATACTACCCCACTTTCTCATTACTAATCAGGAAGATGCATTAGACAGCATTTTGCTTATTACATTTACAGGAAACACTGCTGTGGGAGGGACTGCAAACATGCTAGAGGACTTCAAATGATCTGGAGAAATCACCTGGAGAAAAAAAAAATGAAGAGCATTCACTAAGCAGCAATATGTAAGTCTGCTCTTAGATGTGATGAACTGTGTGAAGATCAGGTAGGAAACAATGGGGTTTGGGTTTCAAATGCGTAGAAGGAGGCTGGGAGACATAATGGGGCGCAAACCGAGCGTGAGTCATGGGTGTCATGAAACAAACAGGGCATGAGAACATAGGTATGAACAGGAGTGAGTAATCCTCCTAATCTATTCATTATTGCTAAAATGTAATGGTGGTGTTCTGCTTCCAGGGGAGCAAATAAAAATTTAGAACTCAAAAACTACCAAAAATATTGAAGTACTTTCCTTAATACATACAAGGGAAGGAAAAGACCTAGAAATCGGGTAGATTGGGATGAACACGATGCAGGGAGGGGAGGGGCTGTAGTAATTCCACTACCCAATATTTTTACAGGTTGGTTTGATCAACTTCTGTAAGAAATTGTGTCATTCTAGTTGATCCTGCTTTGTGGTGTGGAGGTGGAGTGGATCTTAAAATTTCTTTCAAACCTTTTCTTTTTTTTTTTTGCTAAGGACAGGAAGAATTTTGCTAGTTGACAAGGACAGAAGTTTTTTCAAGACCGAGACGAAATTTGTAGTGCCTGTGCGAGCAAAATCTGAGTTTCAAGTTATACAAGCCTCAAAACACATCCCTTAATCATCGCTGGGTGGGTGGCTCAGCCATATATTGACCTCTCTCCCTTTGTTCCTCCCACTGATGACTTTTGTGATTCCATGAGATGAAAAGGAAACTGCTTATTGATTAATTTTTCCCCCTTATTGCTGTGTTCAGACGTATGCATATGGAGGTTTATATGCAGGTATATATTTAAATATGCATAGCCCTACTCTGAAATATGCTGCACGGGTTGGAATTGCCTCAGCATCTCAATTTCTTTCAGTCAGTTGAACAATGTAGGAATATCGGTGGCAAAATAAAGACAGTTAGGTGGAAAACATAGTCAATAATTAATCAGCTGAGTAAGAGCATTTGTTTTTAATAAATATTTAGACGGGTGCAGAGAACTATCATGCTACACTGCTGTACATCCAAGAATTTGCGAAGTAGGAAATTCAAAGCACCTTAGGTGATAACTTCAAATAGTACAATGTGTCAGGCAAGCCCAGCATCCTACTCTGGCTTATTCTGCTTGGTGTGGAACGTTGTTCCTGGAAAATGTGCAACGCCCTCGTTTTTTTGCTGACTTAGCATTGGACATCTTGAAAGCGGTTGGTTTTTTACCTCATGCGCAGTACGCTGCTGCCTTTTGGTCAGTGAGTTGGCTACTGGCCCAGAATGGAGTCTTTCGATCTTTGTTGGGTTCATAAGGCCAAAGAAAGAAAAAGAGAGTTAACCAAGTAGGTCGTCATGTGCTGAGGGGAAAAAAGTTCAGTAGATTTCCTTACGAGTTCAGAAAAAATCTTTGGCTTTTTACTTGGAGAATGTTCATCTATTCGATATTAAAAATGCCACATGGGGAAATTTTGATGAACCCCATTTTTTTTTTTTCTGAA
This sequence comes from Ceryle rudis, assembly GCA_033439905.1. Classification (NCBI taxonomy): domain Eukaryota; kingdom Metazoa; phylum Chordata; class Aves; order Coraciiformes; family Cerylidae; genus Ceryle; species Ceryle rudis. The sequence goes on along the minus strand of JAAGNO010012833.1, from coordinate 24,132 downwards.
AAGTAGAGACTTGCCTTTAAACCAAATGTTTTAGTGGAATAGCCTGAACAAAAATCTCTAAATCAGGCCAACTCCCATGCTTGAAGACAAGTATGTGCTCAAGTGCCACACTGAATGGGAAGACAATTACTGAAAGAAGAGCAGTAAAATCTTAAACAGAACTTCATGAATGGGAGTCCTGCAGAAAAATGCTAAATTTACCAATGTAAATACAATGTCATGTGACTTTAAAGAAAATTGTTGGGTTCTGTGACTGGCTCTGGCACAGATTTACATAACAATGTGTAAGTCACTTAATCTCCTTTTAGTTTCTCCATCTGTACAATAACACCAGCTCCGGGGCAGTGTTGTGAGACTTAGTTAATTGCATAGAAATTATTTAAAGATCTTTCAGTGAAAAGTTGTATTGATGCTTTCAGGAACACAACCCTTTTTCAGCTAGCGACTGTCTTTTATCTTCCCTTAGAAACGACATGAGCCAAAGAAGTAACTCTCTTTGACCCGGAGCTCATTGCATAACTAAATTTTGAAACAGCCTAAATAATTTTCACAAGCCACGTAGTCTGGATCCTGGGGAGAGAGGATGAGGAGGAGACAGAGGGAAAGTTCATTTCCCTTTCATTCTCCCTGGGACAGCAGAATTTGGTAAGGCACATGCACATAGAAAGGAAGGATGTGCAGATCTGAGCTTCCCTCTCTCCCCGACTTTAGCTGCTGCTTCAGTGGAGCAGCCCTAATGATATCTCTGAGTGGTCAAATGTCCAACCTTCAGTATGGGCAAAGAGTTGCCATGGTTGCAGAGTGAAAAAGAAGGAATGGAGGGGCCGGGGCGGGGGAGAGGGCAAGGGGAATCGTACAGAAGAAGGTAAATCCATGTGAGAAGCAGTAATAATAATCCGAGGTAAAGTGGTGCTCCCGTAGAGTGTTTTGTCAAAACAACAAAGACCGACATTTTCAACAAAAATTATTTTAAATATTTTGCTTGAGCCCCTTTATTAATTATGCTGCCATTCTGCCTGCTGGTATAATTAATAGTTTTACAATTCCTTCATTCTAAAATGTTCGCTCTCTCAACTCCTGTCTGAGGACAGATGAATGTTGATGCCAAGAAGAATAGAAATAAAAAAAATGACATTAATGAAGATTCAGAATGCGTGGTTGAACAGCAGAGGTTTATTTTTACAGCCACAGGAAACTGAGGAGAGTCTAGAAGAGTGAATATTCCAAGCAAAACCACCTTGCTTGTCCGTACCAGGTCTTACAATATGCACGTATGTATGATTATACAAAAAAAGCCACCAAGTGGACAGAGTTGTGAGAATACGCTGAGATACCATGGTGACAGGAGACCTTACGAAAACCCAAACAGATAGCAAAGGGTTCCTGAATGTAATGAGCAGCACGGCTGATTAGGCAGAGAGACCACACTGTGCAAGAATGAGGCCTAAAGCAAAGAACAGCCTGAAAGAAATGGGGGGAGAGGGAGACTTGGAGGAATGAGATAAGTAGACTTACAGCCAGAAAACAAAGGCAGAAAGAGATCTGTAGGGCTTGTAGGAGAAGGAGTTTGGTATGAGGCAGACAATGGAGGGCTTAGAAAGGAGCAGTTAGTCTTGAGCCCTCAAAGAGTGCCAAGAGCTCAGGGAAAAAGACTTAAACAAGGAAATGTGCCCGTGGCAAAGATGCGGATGAGAGAGACCAGGGGCAGTGGGGCAGCTGCAGGTGACCCAGGCATGAAGTGGGCAAAAGAGGACAACACATCTTGGAAAGGCAGCATGAACCTACGGGCACAGTTTAGAGCTACAAAAGGATTCTGCCAGGGAGGTGCAGTCCCCATCTTTGGTCTGCTTCCAAAAAAATGCAAGAACTTCTATGTTCCCCTTAAAAAAACAGCCGGTGTCTTTGGTGAGCACTGTTTGTCTGCCTCTCAGGTGCCTGTCCCTTAGCCTTTGGTTCACAAGAGTACTCTCCTCCTCAGGGGTGGCTTTTAAATCTTATTTGGATCTTTGACATGAAGTTAGGGTGAGAACATTCGTAACTCTTACTGACTTCAGCAAATGCTGCATAAATCCTTATTCTCTGCAACCATTGCAGGTGAGGTTGGCCGGGGCTCTGAGCACCCTGCTCTGGTTGCAGATGTCCCTGCTCCCTGCAGGGGGTTGGACCAGATGAGCTTGAAAGGTGCCTTCCCACCCAAACCAGCCCATGATTTTATGATTCTATGTTAGTCTCATGAGTAAAAACTCACCCATTTTTCAAGAAAACCTTCAATGTAAACTTATCAACTTATTTAAACATCAGTATTTATATACGTGTAGGGAATTCTCTGTTGATGGGTTTAAAAATCCCATTTACAGTCTGTGTAGTTTATAACTGAATTTCTTTTGCTTTTTATTGCCATAATATAAATTCGAAGAGGAACTCCCAATTATCCAAAAACTGGCCGAACTAAGAACTGTTTGACAAAGACACTGAAGCTGCAGTTAGGTATTCAGCCAAGTTCTAGGAGACCAACAGTAGGAAAACATTTGTATTTTGAGACTCCAGGTCAAGATAACAGCTGCCCGGAGAAAATTAAAAGTAGTAATAACCTAATCAATGACCTAACAGAAGATTTAGAGAAGGTAAGATGTTGAACTTTAATTTCAGATTCTAATGTCTTGTTTGTGGGGGAAGACTTCACTCTTTAACTGGACTTTTCCCTCCTTTGGTTATGAAATCCTTTAAAATAATGAATACTGTAAAATAAGGGCTGAACTGAATCCATATAGCTAAGGAAAAAAAATAATTCTTTGAGCTCTAGCTTCTCTAAATCCATTTTTTAATAACAACGTATCAAAAAAAACCAAAAACCCAAAACCCAAGTCTGTATCATCTTCATAGCTCTATGCAATGCAGCTGATAAGGGAGGAGACAGAAAGGCATGTCATGGTCTTTACTGACATCCCAGCAGACAAGGTTCCTGCCCTGAGGAGTTTTCAGTACAAAAACCAATTCAACCAGCTACCAAATCTAAAGACTTGAATTGATGGGAGTGTGTTCATACTAATATTCCTGCAGCTGGTAACAGACTTTGTACAAAATAACATACTTATTCATAAGCAAAAGTCTTTGCTAAAGCAATTTCAGGTGAATAGGTTGAGCTAGCCTCAGCTGACTTCTAAAAGCATCTTTAAACTTTGTGTCTGTAAACTCAACACCTTCGAAAGAGAGTAGCTGTTCTGTTGAGTGGTTCTGTGTAATACTCAGTGCCTGTGGTAATCAAACATTTATGACTAATTTGTCCAATCTGTTTCTACCCTTGATTTTTTTTTTCCCCCCCCTTGCTTTGTTCTTATGGGTATATACACCTGATTTTATGGTGGCTTGTTTTTAATTAAGGATGTAGGAAATATTTTGCAATCAAGAAAGCCTCGTAAAATAAGTTCTTATGTAGATACTCAGCATTTTCTTTTCATTTCTGATGGCACCAAAATACTACTTTAAGTGGTACTGATGTGAACGATCTCTTTGGTGCCACAGATGTATTGGTTATTAGGTATTCTTCGTTCATGTAAATCTGAGGAAAGCTTTTATGTTTCTAACAAGAACTGGATATTTAGATGGAACGGGAATAACTCAGCGCAGGCTTTTTCAGCAACTTATGGGATAAAATTTAGGGTTATGATAAAAAAAGCTATACATCAGCTAAAAAATATAATTCTGTAGCACCAGGCTCTGTAAGATAAATGCGGAGTGACGTTTTCTTGAATAACGAATTCCCTAACAGCTAATAATTAATTAGATCATTAATTGATTGATTGATTAATTCAATCATCTAAATTCATTTTAGTAGATCCATTTCCAGCGTGCTGAAGCTCTGAAAATAAAAGCAGGTAGGATTTGAGTGCAAAGCAATATTGCGCCCCATCGACATGAAGGCAGCGTCACTGAGAACACCACGGAAGGTCCGATTTCACCTGCAAGGTGGAACCTGATTCTCATATTCTGAATATTCTTGTGCAGGGCTGTTAATCCCCTAACGCAAATGGGAAAGGAGTGCTCAGGTCAACTCACAGATATCGGGCTGTTGGAAGGAAGGGGTGTGAGTGGCCCAAACAGCCAGCCATGTTCATTCCCCACTGCTGGATACGCTGTCACACTATTGCAACCTGTAGTATGTGACAATTATACCACGTCACCATTAGCAACTGAAATGGGAAGGCAGATTTTCTACAAGATCTTCCACTGGTGTAAATTGGCACAGCCCCATTTAACTTAGCTGAGGATCTGACCCTCGATGTTGTCGTATTATTTGGAAATGCTAACTTGTGTAAATATTCATATTCTCTGCTGCGTGATTTTTAATTTAATCTGGCTGAGCATATTCTATATTATAAATTACATATTAATAAACCAATTAGTGGATTTTATTTTTTAAAATTATCTAATTACATTTTCATTTTAGCTGCTTAAGATCTTGTTTAGCAGCAAATCTAGTTTCTCCATGGCAATAGTAAAATAAGAGTTGAACAGAATGGTCCTTGAAAATATAGTATAAATGTAAGACCTTTATATGGAGTGACACTCTCTTCACTTTCTTTGATGATAGTTCTTACATACAAATGCAAATGTACATCTCTTTCATTGTTGTATGTAATGTGATTTAGCTCTAATTGACTGGAAGTTGTGAAAGTCTGATTTAGAACTGAATACGTAGATTATAGCTAAATACGTGATGTGGGGCTTTTAAAATATAGGAGTATCTTTTAAATTCTCAGCTCTTTTTATCCTCTCACTCAAAGGAAAAAGTATATAACTTTGATCTGAAGAGTGCTCCACCACAGCCATGGCACAAAGACAGGGATATGCAGGGTTATTGTTTCTCTGCTTGCTTTCTTTTTTTCTTCTTCTTTTTTTTTTTTTTTCTCTTCAACTATACTCAATAAAACAGCTCCAGATAGGAACACTGTGCTGTTAGGTGAAGTCTAGTTTGAGTGTGTGAACTGTGCTATGGCCGTTTCTCTGAGATGGTAAAAACCTGCAAGGTAAAATTTCAGCCAGAAAAGTCTAAAGTCTGAATGTTTCCCCCTCTTTTATTATTCACTTTATGAATTAGTCCTAGTTTACTTGTTTCAATTGGTGTCGACATATTTTTGAATACTATTAGCATAGCAATCAGGCCTGTTCTCAGGTTATTAAATGGTGTGTTGACTTCCGAAATAAATAGATATGCAGTGTGAAGGACGAGCTGTCACTTTGAGAGAGCTTTGCTCATCGAAATTAAAAAGCACTTCTAATTGAAAACTGTAAGAGAAGGAGGGTTAGGGAAACAGTGAAACCACTCGGTCCCTTTCACCTTTCACGGGGCTCTGATAGGAGGGATACAGGAAGAGGAGGGAAACAGGTATAGTATGTGACAAATAAGTAATGGCATGAACTTGGACTAAAATAACCACATCACAATGTGCTGTTTGCGTTACTTTCACTGTCTCTCATTTTTCTTCCTGCTCTATTCTTACTTTACGGAAGTGACCTGGGGAAGTCTTGGTTTCACGTGATTTCCCACCAAACTCGGTTGTAATTCCAGCATCTAAACCAAACCTCCGCTCAGTCACCCAGCTGCGCTTCAGTCCAGGTTTGGGCTGAAGGCCACTGAGAAGAGTGCAAATATTCCCGTGGAGTTTAACAGGCTTTATACTCCTTCCTAATGACCCAATGTTACAGTGTTTTGCACAGTCTGCTAATGACACGCATGTCTTTCAAGGGAATCTTGTCCCCTCTCTCTGAGGGGCATTACTATACCCCCCCCATGCCCAGGACTGTGTGACAAGCAGCTTTACTCATTTATCTGTTTTTCCTAGCTGGTTATTTTAATTATTTTTTTTTCAAACAAATTAGTAAGTTCAGTGAAGCAATTACAGAAAGTTAAGACCACAGATTAAAAGAGTTTATGATTTATCTTATCTGAACAGCTCCCCTCTATCCAGGGCTGTGTTTCTTCCTTTCCTTTTTCATTCCTGCCCTGTAAGGGTTAACAATTGAGGCCTGTCTATAGCTCATTTCTATAGTAACAGCAAGACTGAGACTTTTTTATGGGCACCTAATAATTAGAAAGTGCTAGAAGGTATAACAATATAATGAATCAAAACTGATAGACTTGTGGGTTTCCATAGAAACATGTATAATTATGATAATCGGTCCCTGGCGTACCCTCAGAATCGTATACATTCAGTTAAATGCAATAAACATTAGGCACTATTTAGTGAGCTGTGATGCAGATTAACAGTGTGAGATACAGGGAGGCTATGAATAAAATTGCTGTACAGTTTATCTCAACCTAATTTCCCAGATTGCTTTAATAGGCGTGCTATGTGGATGGGAAGAATTGAAAGTGTATTTTTGTTAGTGGTAGAGCTAACAAAGATAATATTTCATAAAGTGGCTGACTGTTAATTTTGATGCAGATCAGGGCATACTGTGGCAAGTTATTGCACGGGAGATCACTAAATCCACTGAGAAAATGGCATGGTGGGGCTCAGCTGAATTATTTATCTTCTGAATATGATATGGGGATATTCAGGTTTCCTGTGCTCCCCTTATCTCGCTGGCTTATTTCTCTCTTTGCTGGACTCCCATTTTAGAAATGCACTCGCCAGTGCTCCTGGCCAAATTCTAACTCCATCTTTTCCAAAGCAAAGCAAATTCCTAGTGACTTGATATGCAGCTGCTCAACGTGACAGAATTTGTATTCTTAGTGTCCTGTTGTTGTCGCTGGTTTTGTTTGTTATTTGATTTATGGGTAAAAAGGGAATTATAATTCTGTAGTAGTCATTTCCGGAGCGTTTAGGACTGCGTGTAGCCCTGCATTGGTTAAAAGTATAAATAATCAGATGCCCAGCACTCAGTTTAAAGGTTAAATTATTTATCTGCAGGTATATTATATTTGAGCTAGAGGGTTGATGGTGATGCTAGAACGTGTGTTGTGGATCAGGGGACTCACCTCATTCCTGTGCGTGACAAAAGAGCTGCGCAGAAGCATTTAACTATGTTTAGATGTTTCCTAATCCTCTTCTTTGAAGGCCCAAGTTTTACTGAAAGGGTGAATTTGACTTGATGTAGTGCCCTTGTAGAAGGCAATTTCTGTCCTAATGGGTACTTTGTTTAAAAACGTTCATGTCAGAAGGGGAGAAAATGGGTTGTGATACAGCTGTTGAATATTAAGAACCCAGACACCGGATTGCCAGACATCAAAACTTTAGGATTCAACTTGGTGCCCATATAGAAGTGTATTTACCTTAAATGCACTCTTCTCCCTGTGTAAGTTCAGGGAAAAGTGTTTTCCCTAATAAATCCCTCTGCTTTTATAATGAAGCAGTCTGGCCTGATGTCTGTGATTTTTTTTTTTTTTGTTTTTTCATTGTCATTCCTGCTCGCAGCTCAGTTACAATAACATTTGTGTGTTTTCCGCTGATTCAGCCCCAAAGATCTGGCTTCTCAGGGGTCCTGTGCAGTGCCCTGGGATTCAGGTGCAGCTCACAAAGTGTTAAGTCCAAAACTCTTGGTTTTCTTCGCCTGTCTTTGTTGCTCAGTCTTCAGGTTCTTGTCTCTGCTAAAAAGACGAGCCTTTTATCGAAATGTTTTTCACATCTGGCTTCCCCTTCACTCTTACTGCTGTGCTAGTACTAAAATGCCAGAAGCTGACAGGGGTTCAGAAACCTATTAGACAAATTCATGGAAGAAAATCTATCAAAGGCTACTAAACATAGAGATAACACCTCTGGGTCAGGATGTCCCTGAGCTGCGGATTTCTGGTGGCTGAAAGCATATACCCGGGGAGCATCTCTGCATGGCTTGCTCTTCTATTCCTCCCTAGGCATTTGCTGTTGGCCACTGTTAAGGACAAGATACCTGAGTTAGATAAACCCTTCATCTAACCCAGAACAGCCGTTGGTACATTCTCATGTAAAAAGACTTGGCTGCTAACACTGATGCGATAAATCGTTTTCAAAAGCTTTCTGGAAAATATGATACCCAGGCTGCACTGTAAAATCTTTCTGTTTCTTCTTTTTCTTTTCTCTTTCCTAAGGGGGGGGGGGGGGGGGGGAAGTTTTTTTTTTCTGACTTTTCTGTCTTCGGGAGGGGGAAAACAGTTTGTTTCCTCCCCCCCCCCCTTTTTAACCCACGCAACTTCCCACACCCCAACCCATAAACCACCACAACAAACACACACAAACCGGCACACTACCCCGTCCCATACTCAACCTTACCCACCCCACCCTCACCAATGCCTAAACCGCCTTCCTAGCAGGACTACCCCTACTAACCCCCTCCCAGGAAAACGCCCCCCATTCGGCACCCACCCACGCCCGGCCCAACCCCGGCCTCTGCCCGCGGCTGTGAGGCTGGCTGGAGAGGCCCTGAGGCTGACGCGGCTGGGTGCTGCACTGCCCTCCCCCCAGGACTGCTTCGTCTGTGGCCAAAGTGGGGCCACCATCACCTGCT
>JAAGNO010012833.1:3448-15624 GCA_033439905.1 Ceryle rudis | reverse complement strand
CTGCCCCATCCCTGGCACCATCCCAGGGGAGGTTGGCCGGGGCTCTGAGCAACCTGCTCTGGTTGCAGATGTCCCTGTTATCTTGTCCAACTTCCCTACAGAGGACTTTTAAAGATCCCTTCCCACGCAAACCAGTCTATGATTCTAAATGGTGTTTTTAGTCTGCTGGAAGGGCAATGCCGTGGCACAGCCACTCCACTGCCTCCTGCTTGGACATACGTTGCAACCTTCATCATTCCCTGCAAGCTGACATTTTAGCAAAAAAACGAATTCCAGCTCAGGCAGAGGGACTTCTTCCTGGCCAGAGGATTTCTTCCGTTAGGCTCTGTGCTCCTCAGGGTCAGCCCTGAGGCCTCGTGTGCTTCTAGAGGCTTATGCAGAACAAGCCTTTTGTCCGTGTGGAGGTTTATGTCTGCTCCTACTGTCTAATTAATAAATAAGTCATCTTCATCCTAATATTATCCTGATTCTGCAGAGCTTCACCCTTGGTTGAACACAATCGCCAAATCAGAGGTGGTTTTTGAGAATTTGGTCCATCAGAGCCTGCCAATGGGTGGAGGAGCCTGTTTAATGATTAAGTCTGCTCCAGTGACTGGCCTCCAGTTGGCAGACACAACAATAATCCCCTTCATTTGTGTTTCTGCTTGTTCTGTGATAACGTAAAACAAGGGTCTCCTCTCGGGGGAAGTTTCCTGTCGCTTTCTGAATTGAATTTATTTTAGAGCCCCTGTACACATCAGTTCTTGACTTTCGCCTCCTGCCTGTTGCTAGATTTCTTTGTGCTGGCAAGCGTTGCGTTCCCCTGGGATTTCCTTTGTCATGGCAGAGTGAACTCTTTTCTTGTAGGCTCACTCAGACTGTTCACAGCCATATTTTCATCTTGCCTCTTTGTGAGTCACAACTCCCTACAGCTCCACTTCGTGTTCTTCTTTCCCATGATGTTGAGGTTGATTACCTTTGTATGAGCATGCATTTCTAACCAGGAGCTGTTTATCTCATACGTAGAGCTACTGACAAAATTTCCCATAATTGGATAAATAGAAACTTCAAAACCTCCCCTTGTAAAGTATTTTTGCTGTGCTAAGTAAAAAAAAAAAAAAATCCAACTCAATATTTAAACTAAGAGAACTTGGATGACAGGCAAATCAGGATATGAGCACATTTTATTTCTTTTTTATTGTTGTTATTATATATATTTATCAGTTCCTATTATTTTATTTATTATTTGCCCATGTTTGCAAATAATTTCAGACACCCACCAAAAAAAAAGCTGAAAAAAAATATTTCCTAGCTAGCAAATTGTTTTCTTTCTCCTGAAAATATATCAAATAAGACTTTTCCCTTTCAAGGGTAAATTATTTTCACATAGATATGTACATTAGAGGTTTGTGGGAGATGTTCTGAAACTTATTTTTACTCCATTTTGCTGAAGTGGGGATATCATCTTCTTAAGTGCATGAGATGAATTCAAGTACTTTAGTTGCTATCAGATGTAGGCTCCCTAGAAGTGATTGCAACTGCACGTGACCGAGCACACAATCTCATTGCCAGTCTGGCTTAAAAGTTATGTCCTGAATGAATACGGTGAGTGCTTAACCTTAAAATTCTCAGGTTTCTACATGGGTAAGTTTAAACTGTTTTCCTTTTCAGTGTAGTATAAGTTCCCTCTTGACCCTTAGAAAAGTTCATCAGATTGGCTGTGTGGAGTGACATGGTAATTTATGTATATGGCAGGGATAGGAGACATTAACAAATGCCCAGTTCTTCGTGATTTAGCTCAAATATTTAGGTAAAATAGGTTTCTGTTTGACTTGTGTCCTGCTTCAAGAAAGGGCCTTGCTCTCATCCCATTGGATAGGAAGTGGCCTGTACTGAGGTTGTGTTGTGGTTTAGAATCTCTCCTTCTCCCGTCTTTATTTGCTTGGTTTTCCCCATCCATCTTCAGCAGGAAGAGCTCCTAAATAGTCTGATTCTAGCCCAGGAATTTTAATTGCTTTCTTGCTTTTATAATTTTATGTCACGAAGCTCAGGTGAGGAAGGCCCTGGTAGCTTAACCACCGGGCCTGTGGGAAATAGGTCGTGGGTGGACACTCATGAATCATACTTAAGGAGATGGCAATGAACTATTTTCTAACTGTTCCAACTGCCATCTGGTGTTGCTGCTCCTGAAAATCTCAAGAGCTATTGAAACATTGAGAGCTGTTTTTTGACTGATCCAGGAGCAGGTCATTATGGCTGGCTTCAAGACATTTGGGATAATAACCTGCAGGAGATATTGCAGGAAGAGGTGAGGATGTACAAAAATAGAGTCACTGGGCTTTTAGCAAGATCTGTATGAATATGAAAGCTAAATATGAGACAAGTGAATGGCAAGAGACATAGAATCATAGAACTGTTTAGGTTGCAAGAGACCTTTAAGGTCATCAAGTCCAACCATTAACCCAGAACTACCAGGGCACCACTAACCTATGTCCCTCAGCAACACATCTCCATGGCTTTGAAACCCCTCAAGGGATGAGGACTCCAACACTGCCCTGGGCAGCCTGGGCCAGGCCTGGACAACCCTTGTAGGGGAGAAGTTGTTCCTCATGTCCAACCTAAACCTCCCCTCGCACAACTTGAGGCCATTTTGTCTTGTCCTGGTCCTTGTTCCTTGGGAGAAGAACCCGACCCCACCTGGCTCCAACCTCCTGTCAGAGAGTTGTTGAGAGCAATATCTGTGAAACTGGAATGACCAACACAGACACATCTAGTCCCCAAATAAGTGAAATTGCTCCCTTATGTCCCCATTAATACACAGAAATCACAGTGTTCTTGTACTCTTGCACAACATCATGCGTGCTTGCACATGGACACGTTCAGAACCTGTCCAATTCTCTGTCTTCAAGATGATACTGAAGTGGTGTAACTTCACCGTTTGAAACTTCTCTATTACTATCAGGAGATAGTATATTAAAAGAGCACTGTTGTACCTGTCTACCACTTCATTAAATACTTGGAGATTTTTTTTTTTTAGGAAAATGAATCCATCAAATGTTTATAAGCACATCACTTTCCCTTTGAGGCTCACAAATTAGTTTCAGCATGTTGCAAAAATTCCGTGTACCACAGCAAAAGGAAGATTTTTTTTTTTCTTTCATTCAAAAAGGCCTCAAATTTATTCATTTAAAACTATTTTGTCTAATTATTAATCCTTTTAATGACAGTTTTTAAAAATAGATATGAAGCTTTCACAGTTCAAACCAGAAGTTATACTTATTGTATTCTAGAAATTATGCAAAGGAAGAAAGTAGAATAAAATTACCATAGTAAATTTAGACTTTGTATTAAATAAAACCCTATAGTTGAACCGTAATTATTATAATAGTACAGTAAATATACAGATAATAACTTGCAGCTATTATTCAATATGATTACTGTAGTCTTACTATTATTAGGACTGATTTACTATAGTTTTAATAAACTACAGAATAATTACAGTGGTTTCACTATAATAACTATAGTTCAGTTGCAATTTTATGCTGTGATCTGGAGCTTTATTACACAGTAATATTTCTTGAGAGGAAAATATAAAGAGAACAACCATTAAAAACAAAACTTACAGTGTGATTTAAAATAAGGTTTTATCACTTACTGTATTTTATAGTTACGTAGAGCAAGAATATATAACAAAAATAATTATATTTCTGATAAAAATTAAATCAATCTTTTGAAAATTACTAAAATACAGGAACAAAAATCTTTTTTCCTTCTTTAAAAGCTACTTACATTCATCTTCGCATCCTCTTACACATACTAAATTCTCACAACTTTATAAAGAACATACATAGTACATTATTTCTTATTATTTTTCCATAACCAGAGATCAGTAGTTCAAATGGGAGCTTCTTGGGAAAGTAATTTGCTTTCCAATGTGCTTGCAAAATTCTGTGTGTATTTATAGCTCTCTCTAGGTAACTTAATGCCCATGGGCTAGATATGTTTACCGTCCTCTTCGGCCATTGATACCACCAAGGGTGGTCCAAATAGAGCCCATGCAGAATCTTCCTCATGTTGTCATAAATATGATGGATAACACTGAAATTCTTATGTGGCTTGGTCCTTTGTCCTTATATTAGCCCACCCCTTACCTGGTATCACAGTCAGGCAGTAACAGGGAGAAGGGGCGATTGCATCTTGGAAATTGGTCTTCAGATCAGAGGTTCTACAGGGTTGGATCTAAGAGAGGAAGCCCTTTCCAGCTTGAACGTACTCCGTTGAAATCTCAGCTGGTTTGTAGCCCTGTGTTCCCAATCTTCTGCTTCCTGGTGATCAGCAACCCAGTTAGGGAGCTTACATATATAATTACGTAAGAGCTCAATATATAATTCAGATAGGCTAGTTGAAAACTGGTCTGCTCTGCTGCATGGCATTATTCCTCTGAATTTTCTCTACTTCCTCACCTTTACCTCTGGACAAAACCCAGCTCTCAACCTTTTAAGTAGCTATTTGTCACTTGGTAAATTATTAAAGGAAAAATCTGGTACTGAAATAAATAATATAGTAAAAGCAGAGGTTTACATTAAGGGTTTATAGGAACTGATTATGCCAATCCTAGCTGGGCACAAAAACAAAGGCAATTGAAATTAAAATGAGTGCTACAAAAGGCTATCAGGTTATCCACCTCCTGCTTTCCATCACTCCCCATGTCTTCTATTGCAATATCCACCTTTTGCTACGTAATCATTAACACTTTCCCCACAGTCAACAATTTGTTAAGGGGACGATTAGCAAATGAACAGAGAGTGGATGCCTGTGACCACTGGTTACTTCATAGCCAGATGGTGTTACCAAGCACTTGATAATAATTACTAGTGTCAATAATGACCACGTCTTTCTGTATTTGAAAGCACATAACTCCAACTACCAAAGCAATTTCAGCTGCAAAATATTTTGCTCTGTTTAGTGGTTTAATGCAACAAGTGGGTTTTCACCTAGTTTAAGTGACTTATCATGGCTGTCTCAGGAGTTAAAGGAGAAAAAGCCATTACCTCCTAAGGATGATTCATCCTACTGCTCTTGCAACCATACCTTAGTATGCAAAGGCTATGTTAAGCACAACTGACAATTGATCCAGGCCAAGGAGGGTAAGCTGAAGCAAATCAGATTAGCACCAAAGAAACTGATGAAATTAAAGCAAATACAAGTACTATGGTAATGATGAAGCTTTTTAATTGTTCAGCCCCTTTCACCACAGGTTTTGCATCTGCATCTACAGGTTATACAAAGCTACCGTGGAACCTAACATCTATCCGTAGATCTTGTCTGGAGTATGCTAGGATCTTTCAAAAGAGAAATAAAATAGTTAAATACTTCTTTGAATTCCTAATCTGGCCACATATACTTTTGCATTTTTTTAGTTTAATTCAACACGCATAGCAACACAATCTGGAGTAGCTTTGCTGTTCTTGGGCCTCAGCTAGGTAAGGTAAATCCTCAACTAGTGTTAATGTCCTAAATCTCATCTTTGCAAACAATGTAAATACTGAGTGGGATAAAATCATGAAACGATTAAGAAACTTGTTCAAAGCTACCTTCCCGTATCACTGCAACCAAAGCTCCAAGGGCCAGCAACCTGTCTGAAAACCAGAATGGGACCTAAACAGAAAGGAAAAGTAAGTGAAATGAAAGGGAGGAGGAAGAGTTTAATAAAGCAAAATGACAGAGTAGGCAGGAGGTTTTTAAGCTTTTCTACTTGTTCTTTTTACCTTCTTTGCTCAACCAGACCAAACTGATAGGGAAGATTTAACCTAAGAATTATGAAATTCAAGTATTAAAGCTATTGGAAAGTTTGAAATTAATCTCTTCTTGAGGTTTGCATTTCTCTGTTTAATAGAGAACAAAGTTGGGGCATACAATATCTGTCTGGAAAAGGAGAACCTAAATTGCCCTGTTGGGAAATGACATCATTCACTCCACCGATTGTTGTTATGCCAATTCTATTAGAAAGTACTAAATCCCTAAGTACTGAGAGGGATAAAACTATTACATTGAAATAACTCTTACTTCAAAACCTTTTAAATTCAGCTATTTTGTTTATTCTGGATTTAATGCAGAGGTCTTTTTTTCACACTGACTTTATGGAAATATTGTGTTCTTGCTAAACAGAAAGCAACAACCATTCAGATTTTTTCTTAGGCTTCTACAGTAGCACAGATAGGCTTTAATCATTTATTTATTTATTTATTTATTTTCTGAAGAAACAACATATTGTGGAATGTGAGCTGGATTTCATTTTGATTAGCTATTTCTGCAACAACACAAGTGCACGATAAAGCTGAAATTCTACTCGCAAACACATTTAGTCAAAATGGTGAAGTTAGTTAAAGTGTGACCCTCCTCTATAAAGGTAATGCAGTTGCAAAGGCAATGGAGTTTTGGCTTGTAGGTTCATTTTTATTCATGACCACATGCAGGAAAGGAAAAAAAACAAACCCACCACATGGTTCATGAAGAATTTGTAACACCAACAAAATGCTTTCGACTTACGTATATTCTGTATAAATCAGATTTTGATACAATAGATAATATGCAATTTAGAAATATCTTTTTTTTTCAAGGCTATGCCTGTACCTTAACAGATTAAATCAAACAGAAGAATTTTTTTGCTTTACAGCTGAATAATTTTTATTCACCTATAAATATACCTCCAGCTAATTGCATTTTCATGTTAAGTTTGTGTTAGTATTCCAACATTAATATAATAGAGGTGGCGTAAGACAAAGAGAAAGGAGTGAAAACTAAAGAAGGAAAAGAGTGCCTAGAAAATAATTTGGAAAGATTTGACTGAGAAAAAGCATCTTCTTCTCTGATTCCTACTGTGGCCAGGAAAACAGGAGTTTGTGTATATTCCTTGTCTAAAAAAAAAAAAGGATTCCAGAAAGGAAATATCTACCTTCATAAATAAATTCTTCTTTGGCTGTGAAAAAGTTGCAAGATCCTGAATGTGAGCTAACTGATTATACAAGAAAGAATAAAAGCACGGATGCAAGCTGTGAGATGATAACTCTGGCATGTAAGGATGGAAGAAATAATTAGGGTGCCCTCAGGAATAAAATGGTCAGAAGAAATTAACACAGGATCTAAAGCACAGTTCAGAGAAGTGAATCCAGGGCTGTTACAAATCCTGACCACTGAGTTTCACTTCAGATCTATGTGAGGGGAAAAATGTCTATATTTTTTTTGAAGTAATTCTTACTTAGCCTACTCAGAAGCAGTAAGTAATGCAAAAGATGGAACCTAAAAACCCTATCTCTGTCACATAACTTGCCCTCAAATAGAGAGATAGAGAAAAATTACAAGGGAAAACTTGTTAAAAAGAGGTCTCAATTACTTCTGTAATTTGTAAAGAAGGGTGATGTATCCCGCACAAAGCTCATGAATGTTTTATATGAGACAGTAGCACAGATGGAGGCAGCGTGATGGTAAGGCCTATGAATCTGTAGTTTTTTCCTTTCCTTCTGTTTGTGGTGGGTCTTGGCTGGCAACATCATCTGGGATTTCCTTCATGGGCAGGAGATATTGTCATGCTACAAGAAAGCTTGTAAGAGGCTTTTATGTGCTAAACAAAACCAAACGTGTAACAAAAGGGGTGAACTTTACTGGACCTTGTTCCAAGAGATGACATTTTTTGTAGGACTGCCCACATTTGAAGCTGGAGCTCCAGCTTACCGTGGGGTCAGCGTGCCTTGAAGGATCCCTCCATCTGAGGAATAAAACCAGATTCTGGCTTTGTGGCTCAAGAAGAATAAAACTCCAGTTAAATCAGTAGTTCACATGCATCACATTGTGCTCTGCTTCCAACCTGTAATTAGCTCAGACAATAGAAAATTCAAAACACAACACGCCCAATCAACACAAGCTATTTACAGCAACATCGCAAGGAAATTCTGCTGAAGTCGTATCCCATGAACTGACATTGATACTGACATTCCAACAGAAGCTGCTTTTGCTCGTGAATTCTCTTCGTGAGAAGATAAGGCTACACCGGGCAAACAATACCACTCATTGTAGATACTGTGTGTATCCAATTTTCTTCTTGACTTCTTTTTTTTTTCCCAGGGAAATAGAGGGGTTTTTTTTTTTCCTAATTATAGCCTCTTTTCAGACCACTACCAGACTAAAAAGTGTTCTAAAGGTTTTTTGGTTATTTTTTGGTGTGGGTTTTTGTTTGGTTTGGTTTGGTTTGGTTTTTTGTGGGGTTTGGTTTGGTTTTTTTTTGTGGAAGGAGGCATTTTGCATGCCTCGGGAACTTAAAAATGAAATATCAAATGCTGGTCCTGGTTTGGTTGGCTCAGGTTAGTAACGGTGAAATTTCTCACTCGCAATGGCTCATAAGTAACTCACTAAGTAACTCCTAGGTAAAGCACACTGGTACTTCCCCTACACATTTTAACATACACAAATTTTAGCTCTTTATAGCTGACACTAAGGAGGGCACATCCTAATGGGCCCAGAAGAGAGAACCAGGCCTGAAGGGATGGAGAAGCAGAGCTGCTCTCATGTCACCTGGGCAGGTGTCCCTGCCCATGGCAATGGGGTGGGAACTAGATGGTCTTTAAAGTGCCTCCCAAACCATTCCATGATTCATTTCCAAGGCCTGACCTCTTGTTTATCTCCAGTAACTAAAACTCTGCCTGAAACTAGTCAACAGCTCAGCGTGGAAGTGCCTGGACCTGCCAGTGTCTTCATTATATGCAACACAACAAATACTTCAAACCGTGAGTTAACAAAAAGTAGTCACTGTATAAATTTAAAAGTAAGTGAAAAGGTGATTTTTGTGTAAAGCAAATTAATATAGAATAGAAATGAAAGCAGAATACAATGAAAAGACAGTGAAACAGTGTATGAAAAGGGCATTTCTGACACTTGTTATTGTAATAGCAATAATGAGGAGAAACACTTTCAGGAAACCACTTCTAATTCAAATCTCTCTACTCTGTGGAAACTAAGGCTCTCTTGGCCTGTTGGGACAAGACAAGGGGTGATGGTTTTAAGCTGTAAGAGGGGAGATTTAGACTGGAGAGAAGGAAGAAATTTTTGACACTGAGGGTGGTGAGAGCCTGGCCCAGGCTGCCCAGAGAGGTGGTGGCTGCCCCATCCCTGGCCCCATTGCAGGGGAGGTTGGCCGGGGCTCTGAGCACCCTGCTCTAGTTGCAGATGTCCCTGCTCCCTGAAGGGGGTTGGACTGGATGACCATCCAAACTGGTCTGATTCCGTGAAACGTGGAATAAATATAACAAATCCTGCTGCATAAATGTATTTTAGTCCTCTTAGCAGTATTTGGACCAGTGCTTTTGCATACACACTGGAAGGTGAGCCATTGCAGCGTTGTTTTTTCTATGTAAAAATAAAAATAATAAAAAAAAAAAAAAACAGGAAAAAGAAAAACTAAAAAAAGATACATGTAAGAAGAAAATCAGTCTTAACTCCAGTAGCTGTGTTACATTAAGCTCCATTAGCTATGTAGCACTGGTAGGTCTTAGAGTTTTGCTATAGGAAGGTTTTGCCTAAAGAAAAAAAGTCTAACAGACAGTGGAGGAGGATGTAAGTGGTAATGAGTGCAGCAAAAGCTAAGCACAAGGATAATTGTCATTACTGTAGATCAGACTTAGAAGTGGTTTACGGCATGAGTAGGAAACCCGTTCTGTTATCTGACTAATATCTTCTGTGATTCCACTAAAAAGTAACCCTGCTAGGAACAATATTTCAAAAGGTGTAATCAAAAGGGGAGAAATATTTTAACGGATTCAGGAACCGACTCTGTGTAATAAAAATCTTAAGTTGGTACTCTGGTTCATTAATTCAGACTGTTGGAAAACAGAGAGTTTGAAAAGAAAATATCTGAAATATGTAAGAGGATTAACTACATTTCAGTGCAATCGCTTATTGGCCAGAGAGCAAATAATTATTCAAAAAAGCTTAACTGCTGGACCCAAAGGGGTTACCCTGCTTACAAAGCACTTTGAAGGACTTCTATTGTCTTTCATGGGTTTTGGATGAGACCTGGGTCAAGGCAAGCTCTAAGCTACATTTATTTTGATCTGGAATTGAGAACTTGAAGTATTTGGCTTGCACAATTACATCAGGGTTTGGTTTGTTCCTTACTGAGCCAAAAAAAAAAAAGTTAAGCTAAATGTTTTCATCTGGTCTTTCCACAGATTTAAGAACCTTCCCCTGTAGTAAGAAACTGGATTTAAACATAATATTGATCCCTTTGGGTAGGTGGAATAGGGGTTTTATAGCAGCAGTTTGTATTAAGGATGTGTGAGGGAGCAGATCCCTGTGAAAAACACAGAAATGCTGTCTTCTTATAAACAAGGCAAGGGACGAACATTTTCAAACCCAGCAATCAGAACTCGAGATCAGAAATCCACCGTAAGGCACCAGCACTGCAAATTCTATTTTTAGCATGCAGGTAGACACCCAGAAATCCATGAGGTTCCTCCTCAGGAGCTCAACATCAGGTGCACAGAGAGGTCCGCAGACCTGGGGCTCTGTGGGACGTCATCTCAGAGCTGAGCTCCCAAAGCAGCGAGCATCCAGCAGAACCTTCTGAGGGCACGATGCACGTTGGATGTGAAGTCCTCTGGTTAGAAATTCGCAGCGGGATCCAATTTGTTTGCTTTTGACTGAGAAGTCTGTCTCTTGCTTACGTACACTCGCTGTCTGGTTCACCTCTGCCCAGTTTCTGCTCTTGCCTCCAAGTGTTAAAATATTACTGCAGTTATTCCTTGTTTTCCATCCTTTTGTTTTCGGCTCCTGACTTTTTTCTCTTCCCGTGTAGCTCCCTATGTCTCCTTTGTTTAGAAAATCATGTAGCCACTTAAGTTCAGCAGCACTTCATGCTTCAGTGAGTTTTTAAAAGAAAAATAATTCCTGAAGTGAATTTTCTTACCAAGGCTTTTGTTTTCAACCTTCTTGGTACCTAATGGCGTGATTAATTCTTATTTTTGCTCCTTCTCAGTGCAATTAGTTTATTCTCTGTTCTCTGATCGTTTATTTTCTATCTTATTGCAGTCCAATTTTGCACTCCAGTGTGCGTGCATATTATGGGATGCCCAAACTCTAGATTCTTTGCCCTCTTTCCTGAAAGACTGTGATCGGTATGATGCCATACCCTCAGCATCAGGATCGATGCCTTACACAGCCGTGATTCTATCTTTTGGGCTGTAACGCACGTATCTGAGAACACATCTCCTCATCTTGGTTGAACTCGTTGTTGTGCCTGTGCACTGTGTTCAGGGCTACAAAGATATTATTTTTCAATAATTCCCAGGTCTCTCCTGTGTTCAGGGTGGCTCAGTTTCTTAGCATTTAGAAGAGATTTCCTCCCTTTTATTGTTTATCTAAAACTCATCATTTTGCTCTTATCATCAATGAGCTGTATTTGCCATCTATTAGTCCAGGCACTTAAATGTCCTCAGTCCTCCTACAGTGGACTGCAGTATTTCTCATTATTTACTCATCTTCTCAGCACAATGTAATCTGCAGATATTGAAGGGTGAGAACATGGTAAGTGCTGCCTGCCTTTGTTTATGTTTTTAAACAGAAACAGGATGAGTTGTCAGGATAGCTGTGCAAAATATTATGAAGGAGTAACCAAAGTCTAGAAAATGGCCCATTTCTGGCTACATATGTACCCACACTGTATGGAATATGTGGTTCAGGGCAGAATGGGGTGCAGCCTTAGTGTCAGACTCAATGCACAGAAGCAGTAAGTGGATTCTATTTGATTCAGAAGCAGATTTTAGCAGCCTATAGAGTTCCTGCTATAACACAGGTCCACATACCATCCAAGTGATTTACGAGTTCCATGTAACAGATGCAGGATGTTCCCAGGGGCTAGATTCTCACCCAAAGCCAGATTCTCAGCTGATGCTGCTTAACAGAGCTCCCACAAAGTCAAGGGAACATTTTGGGGAATACAAGATACTACCCGTGGCTTTCAATAGCAAATATCCAATTCTTCAGGGTATATATATGGAGTGTTGTGTTCAGTTCTGGCCTCCCCAGTTCAAGAAGGACAGGGAAATAGCAGAGAGAGTCTAACGGAGGCTACAGAGATGCTGAAGGGCCTGGAACATCTCTGCTGAGGAAAGGCTGAGAGCCCTGGGGCTGCTCAGCCTGGAGAAGAG
>JAAGNO010012831.1:0-27208 GCA_033439905.1 Ceryle rudis | reverse complement strand
ATGGACTACTTGTTAAGCCCTTGTATGCACTCACAGTTACTGAACAGAAACATCTTGAATGGAATGGATGTGTTGGTTTTTTTCATGTTCTTGAATTAAGACCCACTATCTCCTGAGTCACTGCTGTGATGAATAAATTCTATCAAAAGGCATGCTAACCCTCTTTTTTTGTACTTTTAAATACAACATTCTGTCAGAGCCCTGTGGACACTAACAAGCCTTACTGTCCCCATCCAGCATCCCCCTCAATCCCACACCAGCCTACAGGTCCAGGATGCCATTATAGCCCAGCCAGGTCCCTTGTCCCTGCCCCAACAGTGCCATGGGGCTGCCTGCCCTCATCCTGTCCCTGGGCACCCTGACTTCCCACACCAGTCTTGCACATGGCTTATTTCCCTGTTCTGGCTGAATCTTACCAGCCCTGCTGCCACCACCTAAGTGCCTTGACCACATCTCCAGCCATGGGACCATGCCAACAGGTGAAATGATGGCCTAGCTGCCTCATACCCACCTGCTTTGGGAAGGCAGCCCCACTCCTGCTTCCCCCTGATAGTTTCCATCCTACTGCATTCTTTGTCAGATCTCCTGCTGGAGCTTTGCATCTTGATCTGTAGGACAAACATGCTGGTCAGGCGTCGAAGTTACCAGCTTCCTCCTTACCTCCTCCTCACTTTGCTCAAGAGGATGGTTGCTTAAGTTTCTAATACTCCCTCAATATTGAGGATTTGAATCTGTCTGGGAAGCTAGACAATAAAAGCCATGTATCTGCATCCTCTGCTGAGTCTAGATATTTGTTCCAGATCCTATCTGAAGAAATCTGTCTTGGAAAAAGCAGAAACATGTAGATGAGCTAGTCCAATGCAGTCTCTTTGCATTATATTAATGGTGTAACCTTGCAGACTGAGCTTTTCCTGGACCCCTCTTCAGTCTGTCCCTCTACAAGTAAAGATGCTACCAAGAGCTATTCTTCTGAGCTTTCAGACTACTGAAATAAATAATATATAAATGTATTCATTAAAAATGAAAACTGTTCCAATTATTATTCCTCATAGACATGGTTCCATTAGAGTATCCCACCAGACAAGAAAAAAACAATATGACATATGAAAAATAAGAGCAGGTTTGGAAAATCATGTACTTTGTCATAGAGTGTAGCAAACAAAAATTGTTCATTTTCCTGTAGGATTTCAAAATTGAGAAATACCCAATGGAACAGAGCAGAGACAGGCTGGAAATGTAGCATGCTCACAGGCAACAGATAGCTCTTGTACTTCAAGTTTATTCCTTGGCATTAGTTTGTAAATGAAAATACCCCTACTTTTATAGCAGAATTCTAAGCTTGTTTATCTGCCTTCAAATACATTTATCTGTGTTGAAATTGTACTAAAATGTTTGTGCTAAAACAAAATAACTACTCTTTTGCTACATTTGTTTTGGTTCGGTGCTGTTCTCTACCATATAAACAAAGAATAACTCAATTGACTTAGCTGAAAAGAGTGATTAGAATCTGACCCCTACCTGGCCACTCTACAAACCTAGGAGCTCAAATAATGTTATAAAAAAATTACTTAGAAATTACTGTAATATAATGTTTCATATTTTGCCCAGGACCTCGTATGCATTGGGGCAAAAGTATTTCTGTCTGCATCATGTACACTTGCAAATGCCATTGTAGTGCAAGGGGAGATATCCTCCTCCATTTCCTTTACTATCCTGGATGCTTTGCAGATCTGGACGAAAATTCACAGTTTTTTTTTTCTCGAAATCATATTATATTTTCATTATGCTGAAATTGGAACATTTTTGAATCCATATGAAAAGGATTAATATTTTATAATTAAAAGCATCTACTAATAAAAAAAAGTGAATGAAGAAATGCTAGTATTCACAAAATGTATGGAAGTTGATCAATTCAGTATCAGTGTACGAGAAGCAAGATGCAGTTTATCTATAATGATGTAGCTTTCAGCATTTTGTGATCATACCACCTACATTAATTTAAAAAAACTTTATTTTATAAATTTGTTTTCTACAAAATGTTTTGGTTTCTCTTTTTTTTTTTTTTTTTCCCCCAATGTGTTGAGCACGTCATACAAAACAAAATGCAAATCCTATAAACATTTCCCCATCTATCAGTGAGCCTTTCTCATATAAGATTTAATTTTTACAATATAGTTTTGAGGAACTTGCTGCCATTTGTCTGACTTGTCTTGACATTTTAGTGATTGAGAATTTTTGTTTCAGAGAGAAATGAAAATCAACCGAGTAAAATCACGTTGCATATTCTTCTGGTTACTCTGCCCTTTGCTGTGTGAGGGCAAACTAGTTTTGCTGTTCTGTGCAGCATCAATGCAATAAAGTCTACTGGTAAAAACAGACTTTTGAACTTAGTTGATGCCAAGTGGTGAAATGACTCAAATAACAATAAGCATTATGCTGAAATGTTGGCAGGCCAGCTCCAAATGACCAGCATTGTTCTGCTAAAAATGTCCTCATTGAGTCTGTGAACTTACCAGTGTCTCACTGGTTTTGGTTTTACTGAATTAAGTGTGTATACAAAGACCATTCCTCCCCCCTACCCTTTTCCAGTTTACGTATAATTGAAGCAGAGATGTTTAGGCTTCTTATAATGTGGAGGATTCTTTAGATTTCATACATACTACATCATCTAATTCATCATGTAATTTGTTTGGCAATACCTCCCACATGACATCTTGCTCGACCTAAAAGAAAAAAGAAGTATGCTGCCAACATAATTATCCCTTATTTCCTGATGCAATAATTTTAAAAAGAGAGATGACATATTCTGCAAGCTTTCTGTAGGGAAAATAATGATATCACCCACTTAAAATTAGATCCTCTGTTGAGTTTCTTATTAATTTAAGATCTCTGTGTTGGGATGAAAAGTACTCAAATACAGCAAGTGGCACTAATATTGGGTAATATCCTTTCGACAAAGTCATAAATTATATTTTCTGTGAGTTTTGAGTTTTTGAATTAGTTAGGTTTGTGATTTTTTTCTTTACTGCACTGTTTTTTGTGAATATAGTAAAGATGATGTTCCTGTTTTCTAGGAGTTTGCTACTACTTTCCATATTCAGATGCTTACAAAAATGAGGTTTATTTCCCAAAATATGTAGGAGGAGAAAAGGAGGATAGTAATTTAATAGAAAAGTAAAATTCATAATGTTTTTTTAGTTCATAGTATAGTTTGAATTTATGCCAGATATTAAAGGTTATGAATTACACATTTTAGAAAAGCTTTAAGCACATAGCAGTTGTTGAGGGTGCCTGGAGTTCATAGAAAGACAGTGAGAAAATGAAGGTCCTCATTTCTTATGGGGCTTCTGAAAAGTGACATGTAGGTTCCTCAGTTAGTCAGACACACTAAAGCCTGTGATTCCAAAATTCGTTCCAGGGGGACTAGTCCTAATCTGAGATGAGTTAAACACAAGTTATGTTCTTGATAGAATAAAGATAGAAGCATTTCCTCAATCATTGCAATTAAACAAATCAGTTCTATCAGACAATAACTCATTTTGTATGATTACAAAACAATTTATCAAAAGGTGAAGGTAGACAACTCTTTCTCCTTCACTAGCAAGATCTGTATCTTTTTGGCCCCTTATTTTCTTTCCCTAAAATTCCCACATAAATCTTTTGAATTAAAAAAAAGTTATAATATTTATTCAAGGCAATTATTTGTCATTGTTTTCTGATCCTCTGATTTTTAGATAAGTATCAAGACTTCCACCACGAGTTTCACCAGTAGTCTATCTGTAATACAAACACGAAGTGATCAGATAAAATCATCCAGATTTAACAGCCAAATGGCAGAGATCTCACAAGCTGGGTCACAAAGTGTCCAACTCTTATGTGCAGCTTGTCTTAACAGTGCAAATAATAGAAGTAAAATTTCACTACTTTTTTTTAAATGAATCATAGAAATCCAAAGGATTCTTTACTTTTTTCATGTTACTGAAATCCCCCAAAGTGAAGTTATTTTCTCCTGAGTGAAACCAACTGATATGCTGAATCCAGTGGAAAAGAAAAAAAAAAAAAAAAAAGCAGCTTGTTCAGAACCAGTGCTTAGGGGTTTGCTTATAGGTGTCATTGTGTCTCACATCCCTGCTGTGAAAATCAGCTTGCATTTGAATGTGCATCTTGACCCATAAATGTCACCCTGGTCCACTGAGCATCTTGACTTCAACATTTCCTGTTGTAAAAAGGACAATGGGATAACACTTCTTTTTCTGAAGGAAGAACCTGTGACAATGTGTGCATGTGTGCAGTCAGGAGAAACTGCTGCACTTGGGATTTAAAAGCATGTCATCAGCCGCTGAGCAGGAGATCACAGGAGAAAGAAGTTGCTGGACAGTTTTTGAAAAACACGAGGATTATCATTTCTGTTTCCAAGCCACTTCTCCTTTTCACAGCCTTGAATCCTTCTTGGCCTCTCTCCACCAATGGCTCAACTATGTGCCGCATAGTGGAGCACATCCAGCTGTGTGGTAGAGCAAGCTGCCTTTGAACAATGAAATAAGAACGCTGCCGTTCATGTGCACATGTAGATTATGGTGGTAGCCGTTTCTTAATTACAGGCATTTTCTAGTATAAGACATCTTAACGTTATTCTCAGCGACTGAAATTTGCACTGAGAATGTACTGAAAGGTTCATGTGGAATAAAAGGCATTCCAGCTTTACAATTTCTTGATGATTGTATAACAGCTGTAATATTTTTAAAGAAATAACACATTTTTGCTTTCAGTTCTTTGCCTTCTCTGTTTCAGAGAGTATTTACAAGTCAAGTTCTCTAGGACGTTGCTCCATCACCAGAAATAACCACAGTTCAGTCATATTGCCAAACTCTTTTTAAATCCAAAGTTAGTAATTCTGTTATTGTAGGAGACAGAACTTCTTGCATGCTCCCTTGGAATTCAGGACTTCAGAATTTTAAAAATATTAGATGTTTATAACAGTATTTGTACACATTCCTGAAGACACAGGATGAGTACATGTTTCTAAAAATGTTGATGAGTATGCTTTTAGAAACTGCATTCGGCTATGATTTGAATTCAGTTATGCAAAGAATGGTGATTTAGCATGATTTAAGAGTAATTTAAATATTTCCATTGCTCAAATACCGATTTTCACCCTACTGCATGAAAGGAATATAGATTATATTTTTTTGTCATCAAGAATGATCAAAAAGATCAAAATATGTTTGGTTTTTTTTTCCTTCCAAACATGACAGTTCAATTTTAAGCATACCAAAAAGTGCCTCAATTTTTTGCCTATGTCTGTATATGTATAGATACCAACCTGAATGTCAGTATATCTTTCTTGCACTAAAAAGATAGTTTAAATGACATTAACTAGAGAGGATTTAAAAACAGGCACAAAAAAAAAAACCCTTTATTATTAAATATGCATCATAATTACAATACCTGGTGTTTTCATAATTGTCTGTATTGAGACTGGAATCTTGGTATGATGTACAAGAATCTTACAGCAGCCTTGATATAAATGTCGTCTCTTATCAGAATTTGAAATTTGATGATTAATGTTAGTATCTTATGCACTAAGACATTTTCAGATATTCTCAAAAGCAGCGTTGAAGTGTTTGATAGATCTCATTAGAGCACTTTGATGTCTCCATTCTTCATATGCAGAAAGTAAAAACGGGTTGGGATACAGTTGGTTACATGGAGATAGAACAGGGTTTTAGGGAAAAAGTGATATTCTTTGTGGCTGGTTAAAAGTCACATTCAGTAAGGGAAGCAGGAAGATGGAGTTGAACAGTATGCAAGGTTTTAAAATACTAGTTGTATTTCTAAGAATACTTTGATAACATGTATATTTGGCTCATTTAAAGAATATGGCTCATTCAGATTCAGAGAAATTAATTAGAAAAAGGAAGACAAAATATGTGTGAAAGAGAAAGTAAATAATTTAGCAATAAATCATAGAACAGTGCTACCATGCATCACCAAAAAAGGTACAGGATCTCGTGATTCATGTACTGTATAAAAAACAGCCCTTTGTAGATTGACAGTAAGGGACGGATAAAACATTCAGCATAACATAGTGTCTTTTCACTGTCAGTCATTTTGCATCTGATTGCTTCTAAGAACTTAATTGAACAGGCAACAGAGGACTGTAGGCCTTTTTTTTTTTCAATTTAACAATTACGTTCTTTTTATATCTTTTCAAAAGGAATTATATCACCTGCTCATTCTTTTTAATTCTGCTTATTGCTTAAAAGCTATACGCTAATAGCACGTTTCTTTTCTTTGCTTGTAGTTTTGCCTATAGATGAGTTACATCCCAGATGCAATCATTACAATACAGAATTTGAAAAACATGTCAAATTATCCAAGAAAATACTTGTATTTGTCACAGTTATTTCCACAATTACAACTAAATCTCCTTTTTAGTACTGGACACAAATGCATGTCCCCAGAACTTGTACAGCTTGTAAGTAAGCTGTAGTGTGCTTGCAGTGGTCTCTTAAAAAATATCTATATTTATGTAGCAGGTAATTGATGTAGAAACAATGGATTCTAAACTATTGAGTCTTAAGAAAGGCAAACACGTTTCATAAATGCTGCTATTACTACCTTTTCAAAATACTAGTTTCGCTTTTATTTTTTCTTGTTGATAAAATAGGATGATTATGTTCTCTTAGATATAACATTACAGGAGATTCTGTATAACCAAACTGTTGTCTATCAGAATAAAAGGTTTCTGATCCATTGTAGCTATGCTATAATAAATAGGAGTAGTGTACTTTTAAAAATATGTCTACATGCACATTTTATGTGCAATTTAGTGTACTTAGTACTCCAAGCTCAATTCATTCTCTTTAAAGTTTTACTTCAAAACAACTTCATTGTTTTAAGTGACTAAATTAAAGCTTTTTAGTGTTTCCTGCAATCTCCCAGAGCAGAAATAAAATCAGTTTTAATTTATTTTATTTGCTAACACTGTGGATATAATTATTGCTGCAGAGTCTTTTTAATTGTTTTCAACTAGGTGCTTGTCTTTAAGTTGCAATAGACTTCTAATTCTATATTGTTGATATTCCCTTGTTAATTTTGACAAAGCATCATAAATCCAGGTATTTAGGCTTATTGAATTTTGAAATGAGGTGATTAGTTGGAACATGGATGAATGAACTGATGCAAAGCAAAATGAATTTTATGATTTACTGTCATTTACAAGTTCCTCTGGAACCGTTATGTGCAAATTGTAAAATGTATTAAGAGGTAAGATATCACAGTCATAATCAACAATGTAAAAATTTCTCAAACAAAAGTATTCAAGCACTCCTCCAAAAAGAGTAATTGTTGAATAAGTGTTTGTTATACACAATTAGTTTTTATTATATATCACACTTCTACACTCCAACATTTCAGAGTGCAAAAAGATATCTTAATAGACTTTCAGTAGTAGTCAGTAATGTTAAAGTTCCAGAGCTGTTACCATTATAATTTGCTTTCAAATATTCATGTACTTAAGAAGAGGCATATTTAGGTTGAAATAGCCCATTTATCAGTTTTTGCTTAAAGTTTATAGTGGTTATTAGGTAAAGGTTGCAGCAAGTTGCAATAATGCATGCCCTTGATATCTGTTCACTGATACATCTATCAGTCTGGTATCTTCTTTTTACTAGGTTTGAAAGGAAAGAGGGCTCAGTAATTTTACCTGTGTAGTACAAAAAGCTAATACATGTGCAAGGATCAACTAAAACATGGATGTGCTGTGCTTTTATTTCCAATTAAATAAAGACTTGTGTTTAATTATTAGAAAAGAGATAACCTCAATGAGCATTCAGAAACCATAATTTAAAAATCAGAGAGCTTGAACTCCAGAGCTTTGTAGCTGCTTATTTTTTATTTTAATTTTAAGCACAATCTGAACATAAAGGGCTTCCAGAGATAAGAGCCACAAAAGCTGTTTCCCTCTGTTTGAATTACAATTCAAAGACCAAAAGTTGCTCTGAGACTTGAATGAACTGCTGCAGGCCTCTAGAAAGCCAAATTGTGAGAACCCCATGTAGCAGTTCTCCTCTGTTGGTGCAGGAAAACATAAAATCAGGCTCTGCCTATTCTGATTACCTGGCTTCCTGTCTTCCTTATGCTGGGAATTGCAAGAGTTACATGGTCTCTTCCTTCTCTGAACCCTGAGCCAACTTCAACCTTTGGGTAAATCATTGCAAACTTGCAGCCTGCCTTCTTTCCTACGAGCCAAAAATCACTAGATGAAATTTTATAGAGTAAATATGCTTTTAATCTACTTAAATAATGAAGACTTTAGAATCTTAATGTGCAACATTTGCTAATTAATTTCTCCAGACATTTTACTTCTATTTTATATTTTAATCACAGAAGTCCCATATAACCATTTGACTTTTCACAGGTGAATACAAAAGATTTTTTTTCTCATTAACAGCAAATTTAGTGCTTATAAAAAGACACAAAATTTGCTGTACAAAAGTAAAAGCAATTTTTTTTACTTAATATCCTAGTTTTGTTGCCACATTGATAAAAAAGCTAATTTTTCTCTCTTGCCATATGTAACATTTCTAATTCTGCATTTGCTTTCTTGCTTTGTTTAGCTCTGTGTAAGTCTTTATATCTGCCATACAGCAGTAAACACTGCATAGATGTAAAGCAAATTCTAGATGTAGCATGTTCAAAGTCTTGCATTGTTTTCTGGTATGAAAGTTAATTACAATGTGATTTTCCTATCTACAAATCATAGTATCTGCTTCTAGTTCTTTTTTCTTCTACTGAAAGCAGAGAGGAGCCCGTACTTAAAGCACAAGATTGTCCTTCTGAATGGCTCCATCTCTTATCCTTTGAGATTAATGGAAACAAATTCTTCACCTCTGTATGGGATGGGACCAGTACTACAGCCTCAGGTCTGTGACTTTCACATAAGCTATTTAATGAATACTGCTGTAAATATTGTTGGCTTGGGACCTGTATTACCCCTGGTCCCGTCCTGGCAATTTGTGGAGATGTTACAGACGACAGCAGGTTTGTTCCTCTGCAGAGTAAAGAGGAATCATGAGGGGACAGTACAAATAAGGAATGAGGTTTTCTATATTGCAGGGAGTTTTACTGGCCATACTTTTTTGACTCAGTTTTGTCCTACATTTTATACACAATGTGATGAACTTCACTGAACCTGTAATATACTGCATATATTTATATGGTTTCTAGTAGAACAAACCTATTAGTCTATAAGCATCTTTAGAGCAAACAGTCTTCTGTTGGAAAAGGCCTTTCACAAACTTTGCGTTCTTCCATTTGTGGTGTTACATCCTAACAGTTTTATATTTAATACGAATTTGTGGCAGAAAAGTTATTTTCTCTGTTTAAGAAAGGTGATGGAATCTTTGCCTGATGAAATGATCAACTATAGTTCACACAAGGAACAAAGATGTATTAGCAGGTGTGAAAGGAATTATGACTATTCTTGAAACTGTTTGGTTTTTTTAATATATATATTTCCTCGTGTCTGTGTTGATGTTTTTTCAATCACCTAGAGCTTCGAGGTCAGATTTCAAGCTTCCATTCTCAGTTTCCTTTGGTCACATTTGCCTACACTAATGGGTAGCTAATGTGAGTCAATATTGTAACAGAGAATATGTTTAACCCTGCTAGATGTTTTATTTTACAGCTATTTATCTTGAGGCTTACCTCATATTTACATTGCTTTGCTACAAGCAGTCTGATGCTAGTTCAGTGACAATAAAATTACTTTGAAAACTTCAGGGCTTATAATAACACCCCACACCTTTACAGCAAAGTGTAGGATGTCAAGCCACTCTGCTGTTTGGGAATGAAAATGAGATGTAAACATTACAGCTACTGAGCAATGATCCAGTGGTGAGTTGGGTACACAGTTCCTTCAAAGCTGGACTCTTTGGCTTATTCAAATTCAGACTCTTCATTACCTATGTGCAAGGAAAACATGCTCTAATAAGAGTTCTGAGGTTGTATTTTAAACACCTTGACAGAAAACGTAGCATTTTTTGGTTTTTTTATTCAACCTTTGTTTCAGAGGTGAAAACTGTATCATTATATTTAATTGGCTACCTGCAGTTCGTTAGTGGCAGCATCATTAAGTAATACTGGAACATTTGTAGTGGCTAATCTTTCAAGCATTTAGCATTCACGATGACCTCGTTAAAAGTAACAAAGGTCAGGCTTCAGTTCAACAGAGTCGCCCATTCACCAAGGAGACTAGCATAGCAAAGTAATCTCTCTGTGTCACTTTTCATTAATCATGCTACTTTCCTCTTCACGAAATTCCAGCAGATAATTGTTACTAAATGTGATTTGCAACACCCTGTGCTGTGGTTGAAGGACCAGAAATAGGCAAACAGATAAAAACATTGTTTAGCTTGCAGGCAGCAAGTGTTTGCTATTCAAAGGTACATCATGCATAAACATTGATTTAGCCATGAGCTGACACTCATAAAGCTTTTGCTGTTTCCAGAAAGCCCTGTGGTCAGGCTAAGTAATAGCCAAGGGCAAATACTTTTACCTGTGTAGCAAGGTTGGATTCTATATAAATTGTCTGATCCCAAAATAAATCAGTTTCATAATGTTAAGCTGCTTCAGCATTGCCATAGGTCACAACAAAGTACACTAAATGAAACGCTTGCATGTGTGTCAGGAAATGTGTTCCCGTGTAAGTTCATCTATATTGATATTGAATAAATATTTCATTAAGAGCATAGTTAACAAAGAATTTACTTGTTTTCCTTTATCTCAGAGCTTATTTACATGACTCTTCTTTACGCTGTGAAATTTCCAGGATAAATTTGTTCTCTTTTCCACCTGCACCTTGTAAACTTCAGAGAAAACTGAACAGTTTTAGAAACATGTTGGTGGAATTCCATAGAAAGAGATGCTTTCACATTTGTTGCATGACTCAAAGATGCAATTTTCTTTGACACCTGGCCAAATTCTGTTCAGCCACAAAAATGCAGCTGATAGAATATTTAGAATTTGCTGTGGTGTTCCTTGGCAAAAGGCAGAATGTGATTGCTGCTGAAAAAAATGGATTATGTTCCTATATTTGTGCAAAATCCTAATCTTACTAAACTGCTTGTTTGGAGAATTAAAGACAACAGCAGAGTAAACTGTAGTTTTAATGTGAATGTTTTAGCTCCATCACCTACATCACAGAACAACTAGTAGTGAAAGTGGGTTCCTCAAGGGTTCTTCATATAGGTTTAACTTGTGACTTAGAGAAAATAAATTAATCCAAAGTCAAACAAAATTCAGGACTCAAGCCTGCTTATAAAATGTGTACCAAATAAGAATTTACAGAAGTACAATTTCTTCAAAATATGGTATTCAGGGGTGACTGGAAGTGCCTATATTTGTTGTAAAATAAGATAGAAAAGTACCATTATTATTCTCAGGGTTCTTATTCATAGATATTAGTTACAGTAGAGTTTAGTCAATTCTCAGTTATTCAGGGTAATATTACAGCATACTTCAGATAAAGCAAAAGTCTTGACAATGCAAAAATGTGTAAACTAAACTCAGAGAACATGTAATGAGGGAATGGAAAAAATTAGAGGTCTGTGAAGAAGTTACGTGATAAATGATTATGAAAAGTCTTCATTTAAATGATAAATAGGGCCAGTTTGTGCAGTGTGATCATTTGCATTGCAAATGGTGAATAATGGTACCAGATCATACATTCTGCAGGTACATACCACTTTTGACTTGAGTCTAATTTAATCTGAGCAATCAGAATCAGCAATAGAATTAAACAAATCTAAAGTCGTAGAGCTGTAAGACAAAAGTAATGCTTGACATTAATAATTCAAACATAAAATAGCTTCCTTGAACTGCACAGAATACAGTTTACTCGATATGGCATTTCTAAGCGTGATGATTTTCATTTGAGGTGATTTTGTTGCTATTCTTTAAGTGCCTTATTTTCTGAAAACAGTGCTTTTTCTGACATTGGATCATGACAAAATTTATATCTTTACAGACTTTTCAGAGCCAGACATGTCTGTTTTGCATTTAGTAACCCTCACCTACACATGAATTTTAAATGTTGAACATGGTGCTTGCTAGTGTCATTTTATGCCCTCTTTTTTTTTTTTTTCTTTCTTTCTTTTTTTTTTTTTTTAATTAGAAGAGAAACTGGACACTTAATCTCTATCCATGCCTATGAACTTCTATCACATTCCCACTCAATCATCTCTTTTCCAGTCTGAGAAGTCCTGGCTTACTTAGTAATTTCTTGTATGGAAGCATTCATTCCTGAATGGTGTCCAAATGTGATACTGTTGCGGTATTTAATTCCAACTTAAGTACCATCTGCCAGTGGAATATACTCTGCCAACATTTCTCTCCACCACTTAATAAGAAAGGTAGTACTATCTAAAAATCAAGAATGGATTCTCAGGTAGTTCGTAATATATGTCTCTTGGCTTCTCCAGCAACGGGTAAATTCAGTATTATTCAAATAGTCTTTATTGTTTTGCTTTTATTTGTAGGGGTGAGGGGTTAAAGGTTTCTTTTTCGCAGCATAGACCATTTTCTATATGGCTCATGAACAGTTCCAGTTTTCAACCTATGGTCAAGCAGCATGTGTGGCCTTAAAGAGAATGCCATATTTGTAACAGGAATTAAATAAACAACAGTCTTATGTAATATTAAAGAAGAAAGCAAGAAGATAGGAGAGGCTTTGGAGTTTGGTTTGCTTTTAACATATTACATTTTGAATATAACTGCCATTCTCACCAGCTATTATTCAGAAGTAGTCAGGGTTAAAAAATCCAACTGAAAAGACAGCTGGGCAATAGCTGGATGAATAGTTCTGTCATTCATTCATTGCTTTTGACTTCCAGTATGTGGAAGAATGAAATTCAAAGGTGAATGAGAAGATACTTGCTTTTGGAAATGGTTTATGGAATAGATTTCCTAAAGCTAATTTAAGCCATCATAATCTAAATTGAAAAGTTTGTATGACTAGGGACTGTCCACAGCAGCCTAGTCTAGTATGCTATTTGCAGTTTTTATATATATACATATATATAAAATATACATATATATATCTGTATATGTGCATGCAGTTCTGCAGAGCTGAACTTTTTCCCAGATATGGACCCCAAATACAAATTAGAAAAGTATAATACCTTCTACAGGTATAACACAGAACTTTGATTCCGTATTATGTGGAAACTCTTGCCATGGACTGTTTGAGATACTAAAATTTTATATCGTTCAAAAACTAGCTGGAAAAATTTGAGAAATTCTGAACAGTTGGGGAAGGTTCCTGAGTTGTAACCTGAAGAAGGCTGGGACCATGTTATAGGATAATGTTGTAATATGCTTCCCTGTAGCTCTTCATCCACTCTTAGAAGCAGGATGCATCATCAGCCTTCCTCAGAAGATTCTTACATAACACAGTATTTTTGCAGTGCTGATTTTTCTCCTTCAAAGCTATAGCTGTTGGTATCACATTTTCATTTCATGCTTCCCCTTCTTGAATAATCAGACAATGCTAAATGTTAATAAGTAATCTTGCATATTGGTGTCTCTATGATACAGTGAAATTTGAGGGTATGCAACAGTAAAGATATTTGAAGCTTACAGTGATAGAGATGCAATTTTAGGTGGAAATGCAGGAGTGGGTAGTATGTGAAAACATTGCTGGGCCTGTGGAATATGAGTAACACTTCAGAGCAAATTTTAAAGACTGCATAGTTCTGTGTTGTTCCCCGACCTCAGAAGCAATCTTTATCTGAAAGGAGTGAAAAACAATGACCACAGTTTTTAAAAACAGTAGATGGAAAATGATATTTCAAGGTTAATATGTTCTCATATTTTTAACTCAGCAATTCAAAGGCAGAAATCTCTTTTTTGATTGTTCAAAACAAAACCAATTACGTTAATCTCCTAGAGTTTCTGAAATACTTTCTGAAAAACAAATGAACATTTTTTTCTATCAAATTTTAATGGCTACATTTGTTTTAAAGGGGAACAATATGTGAAATATTCTATTTCTATTCTCATTAGATGCTACAATCACAGATTTTAACAAGTATTCAGAGAAGCATTGAAATTCTAATTTAAGAACTAATAAAGAGAAAGAAGAATTTCCATGGGGACAGTGAAAAAAGACTGATGGTATTTTTATTTTTTTATCTACATTTTTGTTGCCCTCTCTGCAGCCCAAAGAACAGCTGGCATCTTCATTTTTAGGAAAATTCAGTTGAATGCTATATTAGTGCCTCTATAAAACTGTCTCCCTTTTTTTATTTATGAAGTGGAATTTTAAGCTTTTTGAAGTATAATGGCCCTCAATTAAAAAGCAACATACACTGCCAGCCCAGAGCTGTATCAGCTGTATTGTAGCAGTTTCCCAGGACTAGGGAAATACTGGAACCTTTCATTTATTCCAGTTTGATAACTATTAGAATCATAAACATTTAATAGCAAGTGTAAAAATTATCAGAAACTAAAAACCTTCATACCTTGCCTTATCTCCAGAAATTTGAATCATTTCACTGCAATCATATCGGGATATGTCTCATGCTATGGACATGTTTACTTACTTGAAAAAAATCCAGGTTTGTGTTATTTGTAGAAATAAACTGATTTCAGAAAGAAGCAAATCTAAGATGCATATTTTTTTATGACACAAGCACACAGAAAATTACTTTTTGTGATTAAAAACACACATAAAGAAGTGCATCAAGGGAGAAGTTACTCAATCTAAAAATGAAAAACAGAAAGATGTGTATTTGTGTCAAAGTAATATTTAAAAATATAAGTACTTTTGCATATGCTATTCTATGGTTCTGTGATTAGTATTAATATATAAAGGAAATATCCACTAAGCCAGTACCTGGGTACATTATTTATTTAGAATATTTATTGAAGTCCTTTGCAAACTAATTTATGGTTTTGCTTCTCTAATATAAAAGTATATTTTATTCCTTTAAAGCCTAGTAAAAAGACAATTGCAGAAGTATGAAGCCACACTGTATAAATATCAGAATTATACAGTAAGTAGCTTTCCATCAGCAAACAATATAACACTATGTAAAAATTTATTTTCCCAAAAAACAAAAATCTGTTTTCTATAGTGTTTCTTTCAGTTTTGGATTATTGACAGACATTTTTCCTAACTTTGGTGGATAAAGCGAC
The DNA here is from genome assembly GCA_033439905.1 of Ceryle rudis. Classification (NCBI taxonomy): domain Eukaryota; kingdom Metazoa; phylum Chordata; class Aves; order Coraciiformes; family Cerylidae; genus Ceryle; species Ceryle rudis. Next base: position 12,007 of record JAAGNO010012831.1, on the reverse strand, counting down.
TTGCCTTGTTTAGCCATTTCTGATACAGTGACTTAGAGCTTTGATTTGATTCTGATCCCTCAACACACACATCATGTGTTCAGGGATGTGTAAATTTGAATCTGGAGGTTGCCTGCTGACTTCTAAGTAAATAGTAATTTATGCAGGCACTAGCATTCTTATGATTTTGTTGGGTATCTTGCTGGATCACATATAGGAAGCACAAGAATAATCTAAGTATATGTGCAAATATGTTACTGTAGAAAACTGGTTTGCTTTATCTCTGTAAACTACGGATTATAAAATGGGTTTCATTATTGCAGTGGTGATGGTAACAGCTTTGTCTAGGACACCGAGAGCCTATCAAAGTTTTTCTTGTAAAAGTGTCTGTAAAAGACAGCTCGGAAGACTCTGAAACATTGTGTGGCATTGCTTTCAGAATCTCCCCTTAGCTAATGGAGTTTGTATGTCAATAACAGATCATATCTCTGAAATCTGCAGGGTTTACAACTTCTTAGTTTCCGGTTCCTCCGTAGTTTTTCACACTCAGTTCACTTGTGGTCACACTTCTGCCTTATTCAATAGTAGAATTGTTTTCAGGAATTCTTTTTCCCCTGAAGCTGTGTAGAGTGTTGCGCAAAAAGGATAGTAGAATTTGGATGCTCCCTTCCCCCCAGCTTATCATCCCATTCTCCCCACCATCACTTTCTTTTGGGCATCCCAGTCTCTGAGGTTCAAAGAAAAATGCTCAGCTTTTTTCACGTTATCCTCATTTCTTCTGAATGTTCTGTCTGTTTCTTAATAGAAAGATACATATTGTATATACAAGCTACGTAAGCAGAATAAAAAATCGTTATAGCCACCTTCAGGAATCCTTACTACACAACCTAAAAATTGAGGATTCATTAATTTTTTTTTTATTTTTTTTTTCTTTTTTAAACAAGCTCAAGAATCCTAATGACTTTGGTATATAATTAGCCCACAGAACTGACATAATTAGATTCTGTCATCTTTTCTATGACAATTAGATACCTGCCAAAGCTAATGATACCACATACTAGCAATGTACAACTTCTTTTGTTTCCTTTCTTCTTTACCTCAATAGAATTCTCTTAACCGAAACTTACTGTCTGTTATGTTCTTTTTTGAACATGATACTAGCACATGTATTTTCAGATAACTGAAAATTGCTATATGAAGAAATTGTCTTATTAGATGCAGATATAGTGTTTTGAAAAAGGTGAGAAAGTCTAAGTTTAATGTGAATGTGTTTGGTGTTTTCTTTTTTTATCTCTTTCATTCCTTTCCACCTTAAAACAATTTTCTTTTTCTTAGAGGACACTTAAAGAAAATAAGACAAATTCTATGTCAAAGGATCCTAGCAATACATTGGTATTATTATAACACTATACAAAGGGAAGATTTTTAATGCACAACAGTTTTTTGCAAGAGACATCAACCAACTTATTCATATTAGGACATGAGTAAATTAGCTCTGTGCATTCCATATGAATAGTGTTGTCACAGGATATAAATATAAAATAGCAATAAATGTGATATGCACTGAAATCTTATCAGGCTCAAACAAGTATTCTAATTGTGCAAGTAAAAAGAACTGCTGTAACAAGGGGCCTTGGTGCCTGCGGGCAAGTCTTTGATTCTGTACCTTTCCGTCTTGTAACATTCTGCACTGAATATCCTTGTAGTCTTTCTCAGCAGAACTTAAAAGACATCTAATAATTAAAAAAGACAAGAATACTACCACCTTAGCTACCATGGTAGGATAGGTTCTATTACTATGGATATCACTTAAAATAAGCTAAAAAATTAAATGGACAATACTGAAGTAGCCACTCTTGCAAAACTAATTGGAACTACTTAAAGAACAACATTTACAATGGCTACCAAAACGGTGTTTTTTATGAATAGATCTGGTCTTTATAAATTAAATAGATTTGTTTACAAATTAGATATTATCAAAATCAAGTTTAACATATTTAATTATCCTTAATCAAATGGCAGTAAGTGGTCTCTCAGCTAATACAGTGAAAACATCCAATACAAAAAAACAGTCTGCAGGGTGAATTTTGAATATGAGCAGTGCTGTCCAATGTGCTTTGAAGTACTCTCCTTTGCAAGGGCAAGATTACATATATTTATCATGCCTTAATATCCTAGTGGTGTGCAGAGCAAGAAGAGAACTCTGACAGAACTCTGATTTCTTTATTAATTTTTAGCCAAGGTTAGTTCAAAAGTACTTCTAAAAAGAGTATCAGCATTTTAATCATCAAATAACTCTCAAATCTGCAGGATAACCAGTTTTATTCAGCGATGCCAGCCAGGTGCTGTACAACACCATAAACATGTATCAGCTCAAGTGAGATCTGACATGTAATGGGTTTGAGCTACACTGACTAGTGAATAAAAGCCAGTATGTGATACGGCACTACTGACAGTTCTCAAAGATATAGTCTTTATGGTGATGATGATGATGATTATTTGCTCTTATGCAACTTCTCTGAACACAGATCTGGGTCAGGGATTTCTCTGTCTTATGTAGCTTTATTTGGGAAGATGGAATTTGTAGAGTATGTACAGGATTGTACCCAGAGTGAATGAAAACAGCTAGAAATTACTTATGATTCTGCTTGCAACTTCTGCTAGATTATTGTAGACCAGGGAGTATGCTGTACAATCTAAATGGCAACTGGGGAGCATGTGTAAATGCTGTCTGTGAGACCAACATCACAACACTGTCCACTGCTGCATCTGAAATAGTGTTAAGTCCCCCATGTTGTCTTCTACAGGTGACATCTTGAAAGCTCAAGGATAGACCTGCTTAGGATAGAAGATACCAATTAACATGACTGTTTCTTTGTTGTATTCATTCCCCTTTTATGCATGTTTTGCACTGAGAGCTTTGCTACAGATTTGCCTTTATTCTGGTTTAGGTACATCCAATATGTCACCTTTCAGTTTTCTTTTGAACAAAATGTCATGTCTGTCTGTTAAAATGTAGCATGTTACATCATAAATGTACATAGTATTTTCAAAACTGACAAGTCTTAATGTTTATATACTCCATAGATAACATGCCAAAGGAAGCTCTGCAAAATCCAGATAACCCCTAGAGAGCCCTCCCCAACTGACTTTGTAGTCATAGGAGAATGCTGGGTGCTATGACAGATAAACACAGTTGTATAAAATTATTGTTTTCAACAAGAGGGTACAAGAAAAGCATTAAATGTCAGGTAAATCAAGAGAAACTTATTTCCACCCCAAAAAACCTCTCATGCTTCTGATTTTGCTGCTCTTCTAATATATTAAAAACGGGAGAACAAACAGAAATGAAATGTCTTTGTGTAGCCCAATTTTATATAATAATAAGGAGTGTCTATCCAAATTTGCATCCCTAAGACTAAAGGAATTCAGAGCTAGGAGTGAAATTAGAAGTTGCTGTAGGTTCCTAATTAACATAGTTATGAATTGTGAGTAGTATTGCACAAACTTTTTGCAATTTTTTTATAATATTTATTCTTACTTGGGTTTACTTGAACATAAATATACTTGCATTTAGATCCAACCTCTACATATCTACATAGTATTACTTATTCTGCTGAAACTATGTATTTGATTATAAAATGTTTTTTAAAGCATGTCTTTTTACTTGTCATCTTGTATTCTATTCCCTGCATGCTAAAAAGATCATTTCAGTGTAACAATTATTTTTGGACTTTATTTTTTGATCAAAGGTGTTTGTTTGCTTATGTAAACAGCAAAGCATAAAAAAATATCTCCATTTCCTCCTTCTACTTGCATCTCTTGCCTTCTCTAACAATGAATGCCTCTAGAAAAATCCCAAACAGTGCACTAGAGAACAACTCTTCTTCAGGCCTCGGTTATTTATTTGGTTGTTAAAATATATATAGAAATTGAAGTCATGATATTGAGAAGTTCCATGAAAAGAAGTTGTTGCTCATGAGCTTTAAGGTATTTTAAGTTCTTTGCTAAATTGTTTCATGATTATACCTTTTGCCATAAAGCGCCTGTACAACACATAGTAAAGTCCTGTATTAAAAAAAAAAAAATAAAAAGAAATAGATAAAATGATCGAACAAAAGAACTTTAAAGCTCAAAAAGCCAGTGATCAGAAGTTACAAATACTAGAACTGTTAATATATATTTTAGCTAGATGCTTTCTACATATCATATGCTACAGTCTTTAGTTACATGATTCCTTACTATTAATTTAACTTCAAACCCACCTATGGGGTAGGAGATTATTAATATTTTTCATAGGAGATGGCACAGATGGATGGGGCTCAGTAGAAGACTCGGGGAGAAAAGAGAAAGATTCACAAAGAATCCTAGTATGGATTCTTCACACGCAGAAACTGCAGTGATTAAAAGTTCTCAAGTTCCCTACTGTACAGTTTTATGAATAAGGTCTTCATTGTACCCATGTGGACATGTATGTGTGCCACTACTTTGATTCTGATGGCATTGCACAGGAAACTGGCCTCATAAGACCCTGACATTTCAGTACCTAGCTCATGTTCTCATGCTAGCAGCAAATACACCTTGTCTTGATCTACAGATCAGTGTTGAGTCTGTCTATCCACATGTAAACTAGTGAGAAGGTAATGCTTCTTTTACTTACTTCACAGACAAAAATATTCATCTGAGAATTTTAAACACCTAGCTTGTGGTTAAAAACTTCAGCAAGAATCAGAAATCCATGAAGTTGTATTATTACAAGGCTAAGCCTAAAATCCTCAGTGCCAATAAAGCATAGAGATTAGTGCACAAGAATACGCTGATCTGAGTACACAATTTAAGACGCTGACCCCTACTTGGGAGAAAACCAGCATCATATAGGTCTTTATATGTTCATGACACAGCTTACTTTTACGGCCACATTAATATTTGAAGTCGTGAAAGTTCCTCATTCTTCAAATAGACAACGGTCTCAAGCCAGCTCCATGGCCCCAGAAACAGGGAATACACAACTTGGTACCACCTCTGAGAAATACATTTTAGAGGATGTGCAATATTCTCTAGGAAATCTATGAGAGAATCTAGAGTCAATTTCTACATAGCAATAGTTTAATTAATTGAAAAAGCCCTTCTGATAATATCTGCTTTCCTTATTACACATTTTGTGACTTCTGCCAGAAATATGAAAGAAGTCTAGGAAGTGAGAGTACCCTTCACCAAGTGATCCCCATTCATGCGCATCCCTTGCTGAGTGAGGCAGGAGAGCTGTGGGAAAACAGTATGTGACCAATGCAAATATAGAATATATATCAAAATGCAGATACCCAAGAAACATCTCATTTCTCAGAGTTTGATTTTACAACTGTAGTAATAGTCTTCTATGTAATACTAATAATAAATGCTAATTTTGTTTTAGATTGGTTTGAGCTTTTCTAGTTCATACAAGAGAGAGAAGTGAGTGGAAGAGAGGGATCTTAGGTTTAATTTTTTCCCTACTCTTATTCTGGTGAAAGGGGCAGCAAGTAAGGAACAGCTTGGTTCCACTTCTTAAGAGTTTCAATAAAAGATACAGGATGACATAATGTCATAGTCATGCTTTATTTCACTTTAACTGTCAGAAAAGAATCTCTCTGAACTATTTTGGGATTTGTGCCTTTTTTCAATATGTCAGTGTGCTTTGCTTAGATTACAAATAGTGACCAGTAAATTACCATTGCCATTTTAAGCCAACCAAAGACAGCACAAATATTAAAACAATACTATTAATACTAATTACACAAAAGTGAATTTGATAATGAATTTGGTTTCTGATTACTTGCTAGCTAACCATATGGTTAATCTCAGAATCAATCAAGAATTTCCTTGGATTTTACTTAATTGAGTGATGTACGATTTAAGTACATGAAGTGTGATAAATACAAGATGTCTTGAGGAAGATCACACTGTTGTCTTAGTGATTGAATAAGAGGAACTGTAATAACAAATATGTTCATAGATATTTTTAAGTAGAAATAAAGCCAGCCTATTAGAATTAGCAACACAAAGTTTAGTATGGGTATGTACAATGAACAGAAGCAGTGTCTTGCACACAGAATGACATTACCACACTTGAAATGAGCCACAGGGTATAGGCAATGAAAGATAAATTTTCTTTATTTAATTATTGCTTTCCACTTTTAACTGATGGAAATAAAAAGCTGAATGTTGTGTGTATTATTTTACTCTTCTAGTGTACAAGAATGCTGCTGTTCCTTTGTTTTAGACAAACTGAACACCCTATTAGGCTATTTTTATTTTGATTCTCTGACAATACTTTAGATATTTGACTCCAGTGATGAGAAGGAGCAAATATTCTTGCAGATCATTGCTTTGCTAAAATGACAATCTTACAATCATCATTCAGATCACTTTGTTTTAAAACTGTAGTGCAAACTACATGTTTTACTAAATTGTCTAGACACAGAGGTATACACAGAAATGGCATACAGAACAGAAACGTTGACTTTCTAGGGAACATTCTTCTGCCCACAACTATTTTGCACCAGCAATTGTAGTGATGTGATCCTTAATCATGACTGGTAAAGCTAGGGTAGGCTCTGAACTAGAAATGTGGCACTTGATTGGTAACAGCTGAGATACAGCTATGAAAACGACCCCTACATTCAACATGAAGGCTTTTGCAAGGTTAGGTTGATGACAATTTTGTCTGCTTTTCCCACAGATCATTCCATATTGAGCTGGTTGAGAGAGTTGGGATTGTTCAGTCTGGGGAAGAGAAGGTTCCGGGGACACCTTACTGTGGCCTTCCAGTACCTTAAGGGGGCCTACAAGAAATCTGGGGAGGGACTTTTTAGGCTGTCGGGCAGTGATAGGACCAGAGGGAATAGATTAAAACTAGAGAGAGGTCGATTCAGGTTAGACATTAGGAAGAATTTCTTCACCATGAGCATGGTGAGACACTGGAATGGTTTGCCCAGAGAGGTAGTGGAGGCCCCATCCTTGGAAGCTTTTAAGACCAGGCTGGATGGGGCTCTGAACAACCTGATCTAGTGGGAAGTGTCCCTGCCATTGGCAGGGGGGTTGGAACTAAGTGATCTTTAAGGTCCCTTCCAACCCTGACAATTCTATGATTCTATATACCCTTAATCACAAAGCCTCAGCATATACCTTGACAGCAAGAAAAGGAAGAAGATATACATGGCCTTTTTTTTTTTTCCAGTTTTTTTTTTTTTTCTTTCTGTGTGTGAACTTGGGTAGTTTCTTACTTTTCTTACAATATGACTTGTTGATGTATAATGATTTAACTGGCCCTGGCTTTAAATAATTTCTTTAAAAGGGATTAAGATATCCAGGCAATGATGGCTGGATCACTGCTTTCAGTACTACTCTGAAAACCTCTGCCACAGTTGCTGTATCTAGCATTCTGAACTGGAATTTGGTTTTCTTTTTTTAATGTTTTGTGTCATCACTCATAAATCAATAGTACCAAAATACCCCATTTACTGTGTACTACCTTTAATTATAGGGCACAAACTGTTTCTTACTAAATCAATGTTATTTTAAGGACTCTTTGGAAACTTAAATAAATGTGTAGCATCTATTCACAACAGTATAAATTACTTCTACAGATGACTTGATCATGACAGATAACCTTATTTATTGTTATGACAGTACAGGGGTAAGCTGCACCTGTGGTCTCTTCCCATCTGTCTTGCAGGCTTGTCTTTCAAGTGACAGACCTTAACCACCACTTTTGCAGGATTGAATCTAGTGGTTGACCTACCTTTAGACTATATCCCTGCTCTTAAATTCTTGCCCCAGTTTCATGCCAATCAGTGCCTTATTCATCCTTTTTGCAACCTTTACAAATGTTTCTTCAGATAGAATATGCCACTATTTCCTCTTTTATTTTACTGTTCTTAGTCTTGATTCTAGGACACCGCTCCTTTTTTTGATAGGGTGAACCTTGTGAGCCCAACTGTAAATTTTGATGTTGTCTCAATGACACATTTCTGTAAGGTTTTGTGACAAAGATCAGTTACAAAGAGTATCTCCCTATAAAGACATGTTATCCATTCCCTGCAGAAACACATCACAAGTACAAAAAAGGTTGAAGATCATAACAGGTTCTCTAGTTCTCTTCCTGAGGTCAGTGGAACATGGCAACTGTGTGCCAGTAAGTATGACACATTGCTTAAAACATAGTATTCTCTCATATTTAGGCTACTTCATATATAACCTTCACTTTAAGTATTTCTACACAACCTTGTTGCATTCTTACTGTCTCCTGCATTGTTTTCCCAGTGCTGACTTAATCCCTTCCTTTCTACATGATATTTGTTAACATTTTAATACCTTTTTGATCATAAAATTCCAAAAAGAAAAAGAAGCCTAATCTAGCCAAAGTTAGATAGAAATTTCCCAGTTAGTACATCTTCTAATTCTCTCTTAATACGTCTTGATATTTCTACCTTATATCTTATCTGTGATAAGGTTTTACTAGAAAAGTTTTATCCAGCAAACCAGAATGATATCAGGAATCCTGACTAAAGAACACAGTCTTTATAAAATGTTATGGATATATCCTTTGTCCCCCCACAATTAATAAACATTTTTATATTGTAGTGATACAATCATGTAGGAATAATACCATAATGTTCTTAACATCTTCAATTCTTAACAGTGTAATAATTATCTATTTGAAAGCAAACAAAAATTTCCCAATCAATAATGAAGAAAATAGAAATTTTGATATAATTCCTTTTGTTATGTTTCTTCTGTGATCCTACAACTAACACAGAAATTATAATTAGGAAAGTGAAGAAAAAGTTGACTATTAGAAGGGCGAACTGGGTAGCAAAATGAGGCAGCAAAATGCTCCCTCAAAGTTATCTCATACAGGTGCATCCTAATTTAAAACAAACTCTTCTCTTATTCATTAGAGTCAGCAGTGGTTCTTGTCTTGACAGTAGAAAACATTGTAGTACTGCTGTCTGATTAATAACTTCCTTTTACAATCTGGGTCTTGCTGACTACAATGGAATCATTTTCAAAGTGACTCCAATGCTGTATGATAAATGGATAGGTTTCAGGAAGGGGGCTTGATCCATAAACAATGCTGGCTATGGAGAAATTGCTGTCTGTTTTATTTTGATATTACTAGATTTAATTTTCATTTACATTCCTTTTACTTTATGATTATATGTTTTCCAGTGTCTTTTTATACACTTTTATATAGTTCTTGCATAAGTATTTATCTGACATTGCTATCATTTCATCGGGAACTGCTGAACATTACAAATGTTAATAGGGGTTAAAAGCAAGATACTGAGTTTATTGGCTTATCTTCAACACTTGTGTGAGTATATTGATATTCAGCTTCAATTTTAGATTCTTACAGTGTTTTTCAAGATTGACCAGTTTGATGTTTCATCAGTTCATGAAGAGTGGACTACGGTCCTCAAGTTTGAAACCAGTAGTCCGTTTCTAGATTGAATGGCAAGAATTCATGCTGTAGGACCCTCAGCTCTGATCACACACCAAAGTTTACCTGTTATAGGAAAGTCTCAAATTTTATTGAGTTGTTCATTTGTCTTTAAACAGAGGAATGAACACATGGATAATGGGAAATGGATAAAATTTTTATCATTGTTCTGGTCTATTTTTGAGGAAAGCCAAATAAATAAAGCAGGAGAAAATGAACCCAGATAGAGTAATTATTCTTTTTATTTTTTTTCCCCCAAAAGAGTAAAGTATTAACTGTATGAAAGATAATGAGTGCACGTAAGTATAAATAGAAAAATATTTGTAGTTTTTTTCTGTTACAAGTCTTGCATTTGGCAACAAGAATGACAGTGATCAGTAGAAATTGGAATCAGGAGCTCTGCACAATACTGTCCATCAGCATTTGGTTAGTGTAGCAAATCCCCTGTCCCCTTAACAGTTGGGAAATCTTTGCCCATGTATCCTGTTAAAGATTTATCTGCAAATTTAGATGTTAATGTTGCACTGAATTTAATTACTAGACAACTCTGAAAATCAGAGTGTAGGGTACAGGTGCTCACTGATATGCCCAAGATAGGAGCCTTGGTGCAAAATGATCCCAGTATAATGAGGGAAAAGATAGAAGCACTTTTAATTCTGTTTTGATTTCTGAAGATGCCTTTTCTTTTCTCTATTGACCACAGAGGAAATTTTGAACAGGACTTCAGACTTTCAACCTTGAATAAAGGGTTCAAAGTTGGCCAGGAAAGTGCCTGAAGTAATTTTAATCTTATTCCTCTTACTGAATGTCTGTGTGATATAATTTAATATCTATATCATACTTTTCACTGTTATGAACATTTTGGAATGGCTATTTTCTATTATCTTTTTCATGTAAATTCATCTAGCTTTGTTATTTTAATGAAAATACATGCTACCATGTGGTTCTCAGCAAGTTTTGTGTCAACCGTTTAGTACAACTGTGTTGACATTCTGCCAGGTTCTTGGTGAGAGCTGCTTGTAAGAAGTCTTGTTGTTGAGTCTGATTCAGTTTAAGGCAGGTCACAAGTCACAGTCACAGTTCAGTAGATCATCCAGATCTGAGTTAGCCTCTTTTATGGCTGGCTTCCAAAGCAGCATACTGGAATGTGAGTTCAGAAGAGGCAAGCTAAGAAACATGAAGTAAAGGACCGAGAAGGCACCATGCTGCTAACATGCAATCCGTACTTTGCTAGCAGTCCTCTGCTTCAGTTCTTGACAAATAACAGCAAATTAAACAGCTATAAAATTTATATAATTGCTTAGAAGAACAAAGATTCTCTGTCTGTTCTGGAGTTTAGCATGTCTATTATCTCTGCCATCCTCCTAATCAAGAGAAGCAGCTGACAAGAAATGTGCTAAATATATATAGCAAGACAGTACTTTGCTTCAGTTCAGAGAATACAAATGACAGAGCCTGGATAAATTCCTTTTCTTTTCAAGTTAAAAATACCTACCCATGGTACCAGGCAATATTTAACATGTTCTCTATCACCATGTGAAAAATAACTTAGATCTCAGATTTAGTAATACACATATATCCACAGCAGTAGGATATACTCTATATTGTAATACAACAGTAACAGTTCACAAAATAAAAGCTGAACTTTTAAAAATCAAGTTTCAGTACTAACATTCTCAAGGGTCTGTTAATATTTGATGGTGTGAATCTACTGACTGATTTGAAATCTTCTAGTAAAGACAGCAATATTCCTAGTCAGTGAACTCTGGAGAGTGCTTCTATGTCTATTGTACAGCTAAAAATTCATGGCTGGAAAAATTTGTGAGAAAGTATTTGGGCAAAAATTATTAGAAATATTTATTAATGACATTAATACAAATTTTCTGAATGACAGTAACATAAGTTATTGTCCGTGGGTTTTTTAAATGTCTTTAAAAGACTGATTGCTCCCTCACTATAGTATTAGTTTCATCATATCCTGTTAGAAGATAGCAGTTTAAACAATCTACCAGCAATAGCTACAGCCTTTTTTTTTTTTTTGTATTTGCTTTTGGTTGTCATTACCTTTCACGTATATTGATTAGGTAGGAAATTTATAGCATGTGTTTTCTGAACATGTGTTTGAGAAAAATAGCTGTCTCTTACAGGTATTTGCAAATATCATAGTAAAAGTCTATGAAATATAAAAGCACTGAAGACGGTCATAACTATTGTTCTGCTATTCCAGAATGGAATTTCCTCCTTCTGACATGCCTTCCCATTCTGCTATTTTTGTCTATAGTAACCTTTATAATTATTATTAATTATATCATGCAATGTATATGTTAGCTTCAGTCCTTCAATAAATTATATTTGTAATAATGAAAATCCCAGTTTTATGAGGTTTTTTTCTTATCTGTTTCCATATTGGAGCTTGACACTGTATTTTTTTTTTCTAATATTTTTATCTAATCCTTCCTAGAGTAGTTCGCTTGTTTTTTTTGGTTTTTTTATTAGTTGATTACGTGTCTTATTTCAACGATTTGCAAGCAGGTTAGGTCTTGTTCG
>JAAGNO010012830.1:0-16832 GCA_033439905.1 Ceryle rudis | reverse complement strand
TACAATATATTTCTTGGGAAGTTTTGTTTCAATAATTTTATAGAGTATACATTTTTTCTTAATATTTTTGCTACTTTTTAAACTGAAGTATATTTATACTTTAGAAGCTAAGTTGTTAGCTACAACTACCTGAATGGAGGTTGTAACAAGGTGGGGATTGGTCTGTTCTCCCATGTAGCAAGTGATAAGGCAAGAGGAAACGGCATCAAGTTGAACCAGGAGAAGGTTAGACTAGATATGAGGAAAAAATCCTTAAAAGAAAGGGTTGTAAAGCACCAGAACAAACTTTCCAGGGAGATGGTGGAGACACCATCCCTGGAGGTATTTAAAAGATGTGCAGATGTGGTGCTTAGGGACATGGTTTAATGGTGACCTGGCAATGCTGGGTTAGCGATCAGAATTGACAATGTTGAAGTTCTCTTCCAACCAGAATGTTTCTGTGTTGTCCAAAGCCTCAAATGACACAAAGTGTTCCAGAGGTTGCTGGAGTAGTAGGTGCCATAACAGATTTCTTGAGTACTACTCCACAAGCATGACCAAGGAAGATGCTGGACTTGTCTTGCATGTCTTTATGTCTGCATCTTGTCATCTGCGGTTTCCTAATTGTTTTACAATGAAATAGAAAGGACCCTGTTTGACTATCCACTTTGGTACTAAACTCTGGGTAGAAGTCTAAGAAACAACAGGTATTAAGCATCTGGAAACATTTTTTAGGGCTGGAGAAGATTGATATGCTATGCAATTATTTACCTGTAAATGCCTCTCCAATGAAGGGTTAATAAATGTGAGGAAACAGACATAGCACCTTTTCTTAAATAAGTGCTTATATCACACTGGACAAAAACATGCACTATGTTATCCTGTGCTACTGCAAAGGCAACACATCACTTGGGATTTTGAAAGCCAGGGAGTAGGTAGGCTGAAGAGCATTGGTTGCACAAAATCACAGTCAGTGGTGGTATCAGACTGGATTTAGCATTGCAAGGATATATACAAGGGCAGAGGCATAAGAGACCACTCTTCAGGAACTGAAAAATGACTAAATGAAAGTTCTTAGTGTTGTCAGTGGTCCTACCGCCCCAAGAGCCAGTACCATCCTGCCCATAACCTCTTGGTACGTGGAAATAACATACATAGTGGGTGCCCTGGCCATACAGATCCACAGAGCTATGATCTGCAAGCAGAAGGGGACTGCAGGGCTAAGTCAAATGACACAGAAAAAGAAGGATGCCTCCCCCTTTCATATAAATAGCTCACATCCTTCCCTGAATTTTTATATGATGTCAGGAGCAATGAACTATAGAGGGAGAGGGCATATGCTCACGCTCTGCAGCATAACTGCCCACACCTTTGAATTGGGAGCATTGCATCATGGGCCAAACTGCATTGAGACAGTGCCCAGGTATGCTCAGGGATTAGCATGAGCCACAGACGCAGTAATAGGGAATTTGGATGCAACTGTCTTCTGTAAGGTTAAGAGTGTTGCTGAAAGTATATAAGCTATGCTGCATCATGTAACCTCTAGGTCAAAAAATGGTCCTGAACCACTTTTTATTTTACTACTATAGATGGAATCTTAAGAGCTATGGGAGGAATTTTATTCTCTCTACCTGTCACCAAGGCCAGTTATGTATTCAGGTCTTAAATGTCTTACTGTTTGGGAAGCTCTCTGTAACAATATGTAATAACTTCTCATTTGGTTGCACCTTTGCTACTCTCGCAGAATTGCTTTTGTGCCACCATTAAAGGTTAGCACTGCTGGTGCTTTTATTTCATCTTTCTTCTAGGTAAGTGTAAAATTAAGGGACTTCTCACCTGTTTTTAAATGGGTTTTGCACAAGTGGAAGAAACATATGAGCTTTTAAATTGGTATTAATTCACAAAAAATGCAAGTTGATAGTATGAATTGTGCAAATAAAATTCAGCTATTCTCCTTTATGTATTCATTATGCATGTATTATATAGATCAATATTATTTAAAAGGTTAAATCAGATTATCTGAGAAGGACATGCATTTATTATATCCCTTGATTTATGAAGGAACCTGTGATGTTAGTTATGAGATTATAGCTGCATGCCAAAAGTAAAGGTTACTACACTTTCAGGAGAAATAAATCACTGTATTTTGGAAAAATATGTCAGAATAATTCTAATTAGCACTTTAGATGCCCTTTGTTTAGCGTATCAAGTTTCAATTTCATCTACCACACATTTTTGTAACTGAAATTTGCTGCAGGTAAGTAAAAATGCAAGAAACTTGCTTTAAAACAGACATATCATTTTAATATAAGATTGCTAACTCGCTAAAAACACCCTATACATTAATTTAAAACAAACACATATTTCCATGTATATTTTGTGGCTCTTAGAAGTGAAAATACGTATAGTACTTAACAATCTATATCCAAATCTTTACCACTTGAAAAGACTTTAGTTTCCCAAATAAATAACTCAGAAAATGAAAGAGATAGAAGACAACTTAATGCTGAGGAAGGACAAAAAAACCCATTACCTTGCAGGATTAGTATAAAGAACATTGACAGAAATTTCATAAAATACAATGTTCCAATTGAAATTAAAATATGAAACCATTATATCAAAATCTGTAACAAAAATAATCTGGTTTTCCCAGAACCACTCGAACAGGCTTTGGTCAACTGAAACAGGCTGCACAGAGAGGTTGTGGAGTCTCCTTCTCTGGAGACTTTCAAAACCCATCTGGACATATTCCATTGCAACCTGCTCTAGGTGACCCCGCTTTGGCGGGGGAGTTGGGACTATATGAACCCCTACCATTCTGCGATTCTGTGACTTACATGAGCCTGGTCTTTTTAACTCAAGCCCTATATTCAAAAGTTTGATAGTCAATTTTCAACCTCTTCTTCATACCTGACAGGTTTTTAGAATATCAGAAAGATTCTTTGTGAAATTTCTCATTGCATCTCTTTTCTAAGGATATTAACAACATACTTTTCATTCTACTAGGTGATCATCAGAGCTATGCTTGTTTCTGAAAAAAATAAATTATTGAATCTTAAACACTTCAGTGTTTCTGGATGTACGGGAAGGAATTAAAATGATGGTAGAACAAATGCTGAATATTTATACAGTATTTAGGAACACCAGAGCGTAAGACTTTGTTAAATGCATCCCTTCCATAGTTAATCATGCAGTTGTCCTTACTTTTTTAAAGGTAGCATTAGCTATACAGGGTAGTAAAACATGTAAACAATGATTTGGGAGCATGTGTATGCATGTGGTTGACCCAATGTAGGACAGCATTTTAGGATGGGTCTGAAATAGGTGTTTGAAGTTGAGTATAAAATTGAACATTGTCGTGGATAGGCTGCTTTCCTGAATTGCATCTACTCATTTTTGCTGTGTGTTTTGTCATGATTAAGTCTCAAAACTCTTACTATGCTTATTCTTAACCTTGAAAAAGTTATAAGAATCGCATTTGTCTTACGAGTCTTTAATATAAAAGATTCTGTCTTTGAAGAAAATTACAGCCCAGGTCATCAACAACATTTTAAGATGTTAAGACTACATCTTCTAAAGGCAATCTAGATAGATAGCATGCAGTTAAAAGCTAACATGCTTCATTTGCTTACAGCCCTTACAATAATATAAACAACTTGCTATTTTATCTACACTCAAAACTGGTCAAGCTTTTAATCTAAGTGATCTGAACTTATCCATTGAAGAAATATGGTAAGGTCTCTCACAAAGAGAAAGTTGGGGATTTTTTTGCCTTTCTTTGGAGCTCTTCATTGTTTCTCCACCTTTCTAGACATACAAGATTTCTTCACATCATTTCAGGACTACAGACTTTCCCCCCCCCGCCCCATTCTTTCAACAGTTTTTCAGAAATATTCCTGTCATATCACCATATGAGGACTGAAAGAGCCAAGAAGAACCTTTCTTTCACAAGCTGTATGAAAAGCAATACTCTTACAATGTGTAGAAATTCAGCCCAATTTTTATTTTATATAAACTTTCATGGTGGAATCATTCTAGGAAATAAAGGAAACAGAATAGAAAAATATAAGAAAAAATTGGATGAATCATCTAATATTTTTTTTGTTGTTGTTAAAATACAGGAAATAAGGATAGATAAATTTCTCAAAAGCAAAATTCCATCACTCATTTATTATATATACAGGCATTTGCAAAGAGCTATACTAATTTTATCTTTTAAAAAGGGAAAGAATGTAATTGCTGAACTCATTCTGTCAACTATAGGATTTGAGATTCACTGGTTTATACAATGTGATTGTATGACATAAAAAGTGACTTGGCATTAAAACAGCTCCTTAAAAAAAACTAATGTAAATTGAATTTAATAAACATGTTCAATAAAAAATCTTCTGAAGCAGATATTATTCCATTTCATTCAAGACAATAGAAGTTTTAAATATTTACCTTTTTTTTCCCATTGAAAAATGCATCATAAAAATCAATATAAAACTCAGTGTCTTCTGTTTAATATTTATCTAGGTGGACAAGATGCTCAGCTACTAGAAACCAAAGAAATTTCATGGATTTCAATAAGCTGTTGTCTTTTAAGTACTTCCCCAGTTTATGTGAAGATAAGCCCATAAAATACAAGGCCAAAAGGACTTCATATACACACGGCAGGCCAACATCCTTAATTTCTCTGGCCTCACCCAACCCATATACAGGGTTGGGTTTTTTTAAATACCTAAATACATATCAAAGAACAGATTATAAAGTGTTTGCTCACAATTACTAGACAATCAGCTTTACTGATTAGTGGAAAATTACCTATGCAGTTAGATATCCTTCCTTGAAATATGAGAATCATGCTATGGCTAACTATTCTGATTTTTATGTAGTTACATTAACTTGAATGAATTTGCTTAAATGGTCTAACACGATATTCTAAATTTTTGTTAGCTTTGTATTAAAATTTGATGTATCTAGTTTTGGGGCTATTGTCTCATTTATAATATGGTAAAAATAATAAATTATATTTCTAGATTATATTTATATTTCACCCTGATTATATTTCACTTCTATTTCACCTAGATTATATTTATATTTTCATTAATTCTAAACTGCCCTATCACTAGAAACCACTTAATGGAAAAGAATAAAAATTTTCCTTAATTCATAGAAGTTTGAACTTCTGGGGGCTATTGGTGACTTTTCTCTCAAAACTATATTGTTAATACAAACTAGACAGCTAATGCTGAAACAGATTTTTTGACCACTAGATATCCAGATGCTTTTATAAAATGGAAAATTTACCTTAATATCAAAAGCTCCTGGTTGACCAACTTTGTTATAAAGCTCCAGCTGGTTCTTGACAGGTGTTACCCACAATATCACCTGATTTAGTTGTTGATCAAGTTCATTGAAATCTTTTAGCAGAATCTCTATTTCTTTTTGTTTCTCTGGAAGATCTTTGGATACCTGAAAAAAAAATACCAGAAGCTAGTTTTTCAGTAAAAAAAATTAAACTATACACTAGTAAGAAGAAGAGAAGGAAAGAGTAGATGCACTAGTCAAATTATGATGGTAGGTATCTTGCAGGTCAGTCAAAACACTCTCTTTCCTAAAAAAATAAAAGAAAAAAAAATTGCTCAAAACCCCATGAAAACCCAAAATGGAAAACTGAACTAAAAACCACCAATCCCCATCATCAGGCTTCTTTTTCTCTTTTTTTTTTTTTTTTTTTTTTTTTTTTGGTAAAAAACCTCAGTATATACAAGTGTTTTAAAGGTCAATTTTTAATCAGTAAAAGGAATTGTGAAAATATGAAATTGATTGTTTGGATTATATTTAATCTGATCTCTTGAAGCTAGATATTTATAAGCATGCATTTTCTTACAAGGAGTTTGGACTTGCCCACTGAGTCCAAATACACATGAACAAATGCATACAGTGAAAAAAAACCATGAAGAAACATATCATCAGTATTGATCGGGCCACTTCATTCTCTCACTTGCACTCAAAGAAGTCAGATTTTTAACTATGCACACTCTTTTGCGGTAACAATAGTAGAAATTAAGAATCAGTGAATGGCATATTTCAAATCTAACAGGACTCAAGTACTTGGAGTAAATATAGGAACAGGTTGGAAATAAGTACGCCAACACAAAGCTCCATGCTGTCCTTCCCAGATTGTTTTCTATAGCTAGAGAGGTGAGGTGTCACTCTACTACACAATGGGCAATGTTGCAAGCATATACTAGGGGAGAAACCATCTGTACTTTAAAAAAAAATTCACAACAGCAGATACAGGGTCTGGACAGATATAAAGAACAATGGTAATTAATTGCTAAAATCAACCAAGAAGTGGCTGATTCTTCCATACCAAGAAAAATGAGTTTTCCCAATGCTCATTTTTTTTTTAAGTACATTTTTACTAAAGCAAGCCTCTTAAAAGTAGGAAAACATGAGGTTTTCTGACACACAATAAAAACATTAATGGAAGCTTTGCTATTGTATTGCCTTGCTATTGTATTGCCTGGCAGAATTATTACTGCTGTGTGCTAACTTCTAATCCCTAATGATTGTATTTTAGAGAATACCATAAGTCTAAACCCATAAGAGACATGAAAGAAATGACTGTTACTAAAGAAAAAAAAAAAAAACCAACCACAAACCACACAAAATCAAACAACCATCAGCTGACAGAGTGGGAAGAACACAACTGTCTCATAACATGCACATTTCTTTACAAATTTGGTGTGAAAATACTGGGGGTTTTTTTAGTACTAAAATAGCCCCCCTACATATATTCTGCATTTGATTTATTAGACCATACTTAAGTGATATTTGGAATTCAAGAAGTTGATTTGTCATATATAAAACTATTTCCATTGTTCACTATAGTCATGACATAATATCCTATTTAATAAAAATTGACTCATGAGTCAAATAACTTTTTCTATTTTCCTAATCTTTTAAATATAATAAAAACATCCAGAATGGCCCCAGATATAAAAGAAAACAATTAAAAATGAATTTATTTCCCTAATGTGTTAACTCAATATCTATGCAGACCTTGGCCTAATTTCACAGAAGATTAGTTTCATCTTTCTTACAACTCTTGAATGATAATATGGAATGTTTCATAGCTTTAATATTAATGTAAACAAGTTCCATGGAAATAATTCTGAAAGTAAATAGGTAGTCATAGGCAGCTAAAAATAAAAAATGACTTCTGAATATCAGAAATTTACATTAATCTGCTTTCAATCAACATTAATCAAGCATATTGGGTCTATCACGGGACTGATAAAAAAAACAATTTTAGAGTTAGGGGGGACGGAGGTGAAGAGGAAGTAACCAATTATGTATTCAATCCAGAAAAGCAGAACACGAACGATTAGGTTTTGGTGACAGACTGTACTTCAACCTACTGTTTTCAAAAATAATCACACTGGAAAAGAAAGCAAAATAAATCCCATCTTCTTACAAGTTAGCTCCTGCTCTAAAATTATAGCACAAGAATAGGATTATAATATTTTTAATATAAAAATAGAAAAGAAATCTAGGTCAATATGAATCAGCTCATTATATACAGAAATTTTACATCATCTACTTTTACCACAGAGATAAAACCAACAGCAAATAAGTAAGTAAAGGACTTTCCTCAAACTCAGATTAAGGCTTCAGATAAGCATGGACAAGCATCTAGCAAGGCCTAACCTTTTAAGATCCAGGTAATGTGTTATGTGTTACTGTGTGAGAATCAGTTTCTTGGAGTTTGCATCTCAGGGATTTGATTTGCTCACTTTTTTTTTTTTTTTTTTTTTTTTTTTCCTCCAGCTCTGCCATCATAACAATCTCATCAAACTCCAGAACCTTCCCTGACTTTTTTTGCTCACAGTCCTTCAGGCTTGTTATTCACATCTTCAGGAGTTCCTCCCCTGAGATGGGATTCTGATGCCTATGGAACCTACAGCTATCCCACTGCCCTGCTGGGTCTGGGTTCTTCTCTATGAGTTCCTGGATGCCTCCAAGCATAAGTAAGCAATGGCTAGTTCCACAATCCGATTCTTTTTTCTACATTTTTGGTTTTGGCCCCCTTCCTTCTCCATTCCCCTTTTATTCATTTGTTGTCTCAGGCTAACCATCCAGTGTTTACTCATTTCCATCCCCTTTGGTATCTTATCTCTTTCCTTACTATTTAAGAAAGACTTTTAGGTTTTATTAGAGGAGGGCCAATGTCCTTTTCTAAGGTGGAAGATCATTAGGAACAGGGCAAACATGTGACATGCTTTCTTCCAGACCTGCCTAAGATGGAACACAGGCCTGATTAAGGAGTGTTATAGGCTGGCAATGAAGACAGGGTGCAAAAGAAAAAAAATGAAAAAAGGACAACTTCAGTTGGAACATCTTTCTAAAAACCTATCTTATCCTTTTGCATGCAAATTAAATATTTTCAACTTTGCCTTACTTGGCAGCAGATCAGCATTGAAAGCATACCTTGGTTTGCAACCTAAGAAAAAAAATAAATTTGCAAGTGCAAAGAACAATAAAGTCATGGATTATTCCTTCAAAGAAAGAATGCTGATATTAACATCAAAGGAGTATATGATTTCAATGATATGTGTCAAAACATTAATCTCAAACCATGTGATGCATCTAAAATTTTGTACTTTAGTTCAAGTGTTAATTAAGTTAGATTAATTGGAAGCTTAGTAACAGAATAATAGAAAAGATTTAAGCTCTAAATTGGGAAAGAGTAGAAGAGCTTAATTTTACCAACTGACCCTGGTCTTCATAATACTCAATTTTATCCTAATCTTTAACTATCAGATCATTTACAACTTATTTATGTGTTCCAATTTTTCCTCTTTTCATTAAAATACAAAACAATCCACAAATAAATTACCAGCATAGAAATGATAACATCTCTCAAAACATGATGATACTCTGTGAAATTCAAATAATGGCATATTTTCAAAGTCTAGATATTTATCTAAATATTTTCATTTATTCTCCATATGAACTCTAAAATGAATTGCATTGATTGTTTCTGTTCCATCTGAACCTCATGTCTTGGATGATCTTCCTTCACAAGAAGCCTAAATGATACACTATTATGTTCTTTCCATTCCCACATCAGTCAGATTACATCGGTGCAAAGCAATACATATGCTCAGTTTGGCAGTATAGAGCGTGCTCATTTCACATTCTCCAGTTTTCCACTGCTGTTTCCTACTTTAGCTTTAGATTGTTATTTTTCAGTTTATTCTCATAGTTCTGTACATGCACTATGG
Source organism: Ceryle rudis (assembly GCA_033439905.1). Lineage (NCBI taxonomy): Eukaryota > Metazoa > Chordata > Aves > Coraciiformes > Cerylidae > Ceryle > Ceryle rudis. Next base: position 7,575 of record JAAGNO010012830.1, on the reverse strand, counting down.
GATGAATTAGAGTTGAACAGATGAAAAGGAATACTAATTTTTATGATAACTATAAGAATAAAGGGAGAAAAAAGTTGTATGAAGTGTATCACTTTATGTAAAATCAAATTCTGTGGTGCTGTTCTGTTTAATTCCTTGTGAATATCCAGAAAGCAGATTCAATTAAAGCATTATCAATTAAAATAATAGTTGTGGAGTTACAGTTCAATCCAAGCTCAGGAATAATTCTCAAAATGAAAAAGTTGAAACTAATTAGGTAGAGACAGTAAGAAAAAAGAATGAACAATGGGGAATAGTGAGAGATCAGAAATGTTTTTGCAAGTGAATGAACTAAAAAATATAATACTAGTAAGGCATCCCTATCATAATCAGCAGCTGCCACCTGATAAATGTAAGGAAAGCCACTAAAATGTCTTACATACATTATATTTCAAGTGACCAAAGCCTGATTTTGAGTAGTTCCCTTCTCTCTCACAAGTCAATGTCAAGGACATTTCCTAGTTACCTGACATGACCAAAGAGAAGATAATGCACTTGTTACTCGGCTGCTTGGGAATAAGATAAGGATATACATCTCCCCAGAATGTTATTTGTCAAAAGGGAATATGGAGAATTTTCCTAATGATGAGTGGAGACAAAAGAAATCCCAAATCCCAACATTTTAATAGCAGTGGAAATTTGTTTGTTTGTTTTTCCCCAGTGTTAGATAAGGTATCCCTTTCTCTTGCTACCTGTCATACCAACTTCTCAACAAATTATAATAAACTGCAAGGAATATGAGTAAAAGGATGCTGTGGGCTATCTATGAAGATTGTTAACAATGTTTTTCTTGTACTCCTGGATTGGGAGGGTCCCTCTGATATACAAAGCACTTTATGAAAGTGGGTTTCTGATATAGAGTTACTGGTAATGTCAGGTTTGAAACAAAAATTCACAATTGTGTGCATACAGAAAAATGAAGAATGTAGAGGTTTCTGTATGAATTGTTTTCCTTACTAAATGTAATACAAGCAGCAGCTTCTGCTTTACTATTCTATTTCTGCAAAATTACAAATATTAGGAAAAAAGGACACAAAAAAGTGACTACACTGTGATTGGTCCATAGCGTAACTTGACTGAAAGCAGGTGTCTAGGTTGTCCAAGTCAGGATAATAAAGGAATAACTAAGGTCATAACAGCTATTAAATACAAACTTCAATCCATATTGATAAATCACAAATAACACTTCCATCACAGTAGTAATATGATTGCATAAAATAGCAATTCTTACAGCCACTATTCAGAAACTTTTATCTCCTTAAAGTCACCATCCCTAGAGCACTTACAAAGAAATGATTTAAAATAGAAGGGGAAGGAGTTATTTTTTTATGCATCATTTCTTCATGAAAAACAGTCAGTGTAAGAAAGAGTTTCACATAAGTTCAGTTTAGGATGCCATTTAGTTAATTAACTGAGCCATTTTCATTAGCAAACTCAATATTGACTTTAAAACAAAAACTATGTAATTTCTTTAAAACAATGAATATTTACGAGCCATAGTGTCTCTGACAAAGTTGGAGTAAAGATTGTATTACTAGAGAAAGATGGAAGCATGCTACTAAAAATATGTATGTGAGCTTTTTATTTGCTATGTAGCTAGTGTTTCATCTTTTCTTACAAGCCTTTCAGGACTTGAACTTGGCACAATTTGCAGGAGGGAGAGTGTTGGTGGTTTATTTTTTAAAATTATTAACAGTGTATTTGCAATACTCTCAATTCTCTTTTTTTTTTTTTTTTTTTTTTTTTGCATTGGTGCAGAATACTAAGGCAGTCCACAAACCCAATGCACTAAACAATTTTCTGCTTCATCTGTCTCTCTAGCTTTTTAAAAAGCAAATAAACATATCTCCCACACCAATGATTTGTTTTCTTTCTCTTGCATGGTAATATGATTATATGTATCACAGTCTTCTGAAGAGTTGTATGTTTTTTATATTAAATATTTATAACTAATTGTCATTCATTCTGCTTTCTACTATTTCAGTGATTCTCATTGTCAAGGGCACTTTTTGAGACAGTCCACCTTAAATCTCTGCTCAATAATCTAGTCCAAAATTTTCTTTTCTTTATCTTTGCTTCTTTCTCAGTTCCAGAAATCCAAAAGCAGATACAAAGGGTTTACAGTATGATTCCTTCAGTGACTCTTAATGAAAGATATTCTGTCAGGAAAACAATTTCTAAATAAAAGTACAATGCCTTAAATGTTCTTTCCTTGGTTTACAGCAGATAATAGCATATATATCCCTCAGGCTCCATAGAGTCTGTGAGGCAAGCAGACTCCAGTGTGCACCACACAGTAGTGGTAGCCTGCCTGAAGAGTCAGTCAAAAGTTTTTCCTATGTAAAGCAGAGCCCAACATATAGGTTGGGAAGACAAAAGAAAGTGGCCTTCCATAGTGATATTCAGCACAGAGCTGGACATGCTGTTGCAGTGTCCCAGGGAAACATGTTACTTTACAGGGTATGATAAACCTTGTCTGACACAGTTAAGAGCAATCTGTTCTCATCATTCAGCAAACCATAGAAGTCTTATCTCCACTTTTAGTGTTTCCACGTGACAGAGTTCTTCCTGCCTGTTGCTTTTGTGTCACCATCCTTCTCTGCAGCCTGCTGCCTTCTTTTCCTAAAATCACACGTTATCTGATTGCTTTACTTTAAAACCATGCTCGGTAATGAAAGCTCAAATTCCATGAGTTATCAGCTCACTGTGGCCACCAGTCAATAGCTAAACTAAACATATTGATAATTTCTTCCATGGTGTTGCTTACATTTGAAAGAAGCTTTCCAGAAGTATTCACAAAACTGCTGTGGAGTTTATAAAAACTGTCATCTATCAGAATGCCTGACTAGCAAAACAAAGCCAAAAGGTATTGCAAAGAAACAAGTGAGAAATATTTTTACAACATTTAGTACCATAAAATGCAAGCTATAAACTTAGAGTCATTATTGGTTTGCTTACAGAATTCTCTATTGCAATGAAAAAACCCCAAAACCTTAACATCTTCTTTGGTAGAGAAAATAGATATAATTCATCTAAGGTTTTAACACAGCAATGATAATGAATGTATAGATAAACTGTATTATTTCCACAGTAATTAAACAGGGTTGGGTTTTTTTTGCCTTACCTTTGCACAGTGTTTATAAATTACAATGAGTTGGACTTCTGTCTATCTACAGAAGCATATTTATAGCATTTCCTAGCAACACAATTTATTCTGTTAAAAATGTTGGTATTCCAATTCTAGTGAGTGATTTTGACTGCCAAGTACTGAGCTGACACATGTAACAGAAAACAACTAACAACTGACTTTGTTGTTGTTGTTCTTCAAGAATTACCCAATTTAGCACTTCGAGGGAGGTGACAACTTTTCATTTCTAAGAAACATGCAGTTAATACAAAATTTGAGAGTATGGCAGTTACTTTAGTTAATAGTGCTCAATGTACAACAAAATTAATTCAGTATCATAACAACAGACCATTCTCTGAGTAATGATGATGATGATGAATTTTTTAAAAGGTGTTTTCAAAACTTTGAGGAAAGTGCAAAAAAATAGGCAAGAATAAGGGAAAAGGGAAGGCCAGGTTTAACCTTAAAGTTGTTTCAGAGTACTCTGTTTGTGAGACTTTTAATTATATAAGCATGTTTTAATACAGACAGGCAACTTGATGCCATTTCCTCTTGTCTTATCACTTGCTACATGGGAGAACAGAGTGACCCCTACCTCACTACAACCTCCTTCAGGGTAGCTGTAGAGAGTGATAAGGCATGTTGAAACTTTCAGATCTAAAAACCAACATATCATTGCCTGTGTTTACTTTTAAGAAAATGAGACCATGTGTTCCTCACTATTATTTTAGGTGAAGAACTGTTATTTAAGTACATTGGGATTTATCTTAATAAACGCATTACTGAGAAAGATCTTATTAGAAACATTGTGGAAACTTCAAAAGATAAGAGAGCAATTTCTTTCCACTTCATTCCACCAAATATTAATTCAGTTTTGTCAGATATTGCAAGTCTCTTGGGTTCCTGCTCTTTGTGCAAAACCCTTCCAGAATCTGTTGCCCCCCTTTCATGTGAAGTGGGGGAGACAAAGAAAGAGCAGTTATACAAAGTCTCCTATTACCTTCTGAAAAAGTAACAGTAAAAACTAAGAAAATAAGGAAAGGAATGACTGGAGTCACAGTGGTTCCTGTGGGGGTGACTGTGAGGAACAAAATGACGAGGAGGAAAGAAAGTCAACAGACAACCAAGACATATTATTTTTATATATGCTGCAAGAAACTCATTAGAAAATCTGCAATTTTCTTGTAAGCAGTTACTTTCCTGTAAGTTTTTCCCTGTTGATGAGTAATATGGCCTGAAATCCACAAATAATACTGTGATGAATTTCCAACTTACTATTTTTAACTTTCATTAAATTTATCATGTTTACTGTCATTTATTGTTAAGTCTGTAACACACCCGGAAAAACAAAACTAAGATAAAACAAACAAAGCTAGAATCTAACATGCATAAAGAAGAAAGAATCCTAGATATACTCAAAAACTTGTCTCAAGAGGAAAGAAGAAATATTCAGTAGTATACCACAACAGCCTTTGATACTGTGTAAGTATTGCCTGATTGCTGCAAAACCATTTTTAATATCCTAACCTTTTCCTCTAAGGGACTTCAGAATGGCTGATCCTTTCAAATGAGAGTAAATATTATACTGTATAGGACAGTATTTATTAATACTTAAGAAGGCCAAGAAAACTGTTGGTGTCATTAATAAAAAGAAAGCAATTGTATATTTCTCTGCAGGATTCCTGAAATAATGTAAAACAGCATTACTAACCACTTTTACAATGCTTTAAACCTTCAAAATGTTTTAATATTACCAAGTAATTTATTTTTACAATATTCCTATGGGATGTGGAGGTGTGCATAGGAAAATAGAGAAGCTGGAAAATTGAGCAACTTCCCTGGCATTTCCAGTGCACAGGAAGTGTCGAAATCAGAATGGTCTTTGTAAAGTACCATTCCTAAATATACCATTTATCAGATATTTACAGCACAAAAATCTTCCTTTTTTTTTTTTTTTTTTTCTTCTGATGCTGTGATAGGGCATCTAGTCATAATGCTTTATTGGGCAGACATGTAACAACTTGTTTAATTTTTACTTTTGTGCTCATCAATGAGGTAAATACATACTTGAGTTTGTATGTTAATACTTTAAAAATTGACCAATGCAATGATATGTGCAAAGCATATGCCTACGGGGGAGCAGAGAAGGGGGCTGGTTATCTTCATATTTAACAAGCTTGGGTGCCAGTGTTGAAAGGAGGCTTTTTGGGTTTCAGGGAAAAAGGCTTCTCCAGAAAATGTTTCAGGCTACATCTAGCTGAAAGCAGAGGTGGTTCTCAATGCCCAGAGGTGAGTGCATGGCCTGATGACATACTGGCCTCTTACTGCAATAAGTATACGGTATCCACAAGCTGTCCCCTTTGTTTCCAAGGGAAGGAAGCCTAGACTTGGGGCCAGGCTGAAGTAGTGTGCTCATCAGCCCCCTGAAATGAGGGAACCAGGACCTTCTGTTGCACTGCAGCACAAAGATACAACTCTCCATAGAAGAAACACAAGAAAAAGCTATAGTATTCAACTAAAGAAGGATACACACCAAGTATAACTCAAGTTAAATCAATTTGCATCCATTTTTACAGGTGAAATCATTCCAGAAGAAAATTATTTCCTCTACCAGCTCTTTGTTCCTGCTTTTCAAAGAAGAAAGTGGAACTAAACAAGGATGAGACTTACCAATTAATTTTTCTTGTCTGTGAGACTCACTGGTTTGAACATAGGCTAGATGAACTGGTCTGGTAATCTACAGTATGTATACAATAGGGATGACCAGCATCTTTTCTGTGGTTCAAATAATACAATATAAGTTTATTCGACCAGATTGTTGGGTTTTGGTTTTTTTGGGTTGGGGTTTTTTTGTGTTCTTTTTGTTTGTTTGGTTTGGTTTGGTTTTGGTTTGTTTTTTTCTTTTTAAAAATAGAACTTTGAGTTGTGTCTTTATCAAAATTCTCTCCTTGAAGGACAGGGAAACTCTCTGCCTTTTCTTTCTACCCTTTTATATTGCAGGACGACACTTTAACTTTCACTAAAGCCTGGGAATTTCTTATTCATTTATTAAGTGAATGATCCTTCAGTCTTAAACTTCAGTAAACTTCAGTATGTTAGAATTTCCCCACTAAACTCCTTGACACAGAATGTTGTGTCCTTAAGGTTTACATGAACCTAAATGATTTCTGGAACATATTTTATATTTAATAAAATTTCTAGAACCTTATTCTATTAAATTGTCCAGATAACACTTGACATCATGTATATCTTTAGCTTACTACCTTATCTTCATTAATATGATCTTCTCTAGGCATCTGATTTTATCAGCTGGCTAAATGGACATGGTCAGAGGGTGTATAGACCTTTTATTCATCCCAAATTATTCACTGGTATATTCTCATGCAAATTAAATAAAGACGGTACTGCCTTCTTTAAATTTTATATCTTTCGGATATAGTATGAATACAGCTCATCTCTGTGACCTCAATATTCTGCAAACTGACCTGCATAGAAGAATCCAGAGATCCACACAAAACTTCTCTAGAAACAGATTCTTACAGTCATCCATCTGTATTTTGCAAGTGAGATCAAATATGGTCTTCCTAACCTGCTTCAGTCTACAATAAAATATGATGGGTATCAACATATTCTACACTTGAAGGAAACGATAACATTGCAAGAACACTATTATTATCTATACCTTTTGGATCAATAAAATACAATCATAATTTTCGATTCTAAGGGATTTTCTCCTTGGCAGTATTCACTAACTGGCTTCCTATTTATCTTTTACATTAAAATTTTGTATAATAATAAGGCTCCCTGGAGGATTCATATCTAATATCCTAGTTTTCTGGAACAATAACTGCATTCTGTAATGACTGATGCTTATATACAGAAGAATTTACACTTATGTAGTTAATTCTGTATATATTATTTATTTTTAGAATATTCTTTCTTAACCACTTTTGTTGTTTGGAGTTTTTATTTATTATCTATGAACTAGGTCATGTACTAAGTCCTGGAAAGGAAAGCAGATGAAGTTGGTGTCTCTTTAGAGTTTCTTTCAATGTGATGCCCTTCACTTCTATTTCAGAGAAAAATATGTTGTAAATTACCTTTGCTTCAAAGTTTTAGTAGATGCAGCAACTGTTTCTTTCACTACATACCCTGAATGACAAAAGTGAGCTAAAAGAGTTGAAACATTTCTGTACACCATCACAAAAAAAAAAAAAAAAAAAAATAGTTTACCCATGCAAAATTATTTTTTCTTTAAGATTAAAGCAGACTTATTGGTTATAGTTTTCCCTTGGTGGTATTTCAGATACAGCATAAATTACATATTTTTCAGTTCCTTTTGCTCCTGAGAACTGCATTAATGTGATTTTTAATTTTTGTCTTATAAATCCCAAAGAATAAACATTTTT
>JAAGNO010012829.1:35232-56839 GCA_033439905.1 Ceryle rudis | reverse complement strand
CGGGGCAGGACCTGGCCGTGGTGGTGCACCGAGCCGGGGACCTGCGCCTGGTACGGGCCGGGGGGAGCGGGCTGCTCCGGAGCCGCCGCGGCTCGGCGGAGCCCGGGAGGAGGGGGCCGGGAGCGGGGCCGTGCTCGGCGGCGCTGCGGCTCCCGGGCGGCCGGGCCGGAGTGAGGGGGAGCCGGGTTCGGGCCACTCCGTCGCAGGCAGTCCCTGCGGAGCTGCAAGCTCGAAGGGTCTGAGCCCCCAGCCCCAAGGAGCGGAGGCATCGTTCCCCCGGCCCCCTCAGCCGGTGCCGGGTCAGTGAGCTGAGCTTGCCCCGGGCTGGGAACCGGAAACAGCAGCGGCTGTCCCCGTGCTCGGGGGGCCTGTCCCGTGGGGCAAGCGGGGAGCCCAGAGCTCGGGATTGTCCCGTAGCGAAGGATCGGGCCGAGTACCTCTGGGTCGCATAGGAGAAAGGAGGGGATGGGAGATGTGGGATGGGGAGTGGGTGTTGGTCGGTGGACAGCCCCGTGAACAAGGCGTTCCCAGAAAGCAGAAACGGAGGGTGACGTGTTGCTGCTCCCAGCCCAAGGGAGAAAGCGGGAGGGAGGATTCAAAGGGAGCAGCCGCACTGGTGACGCCTGTGCTTGTGCTGGAGTACGGCCATGGAGAGGGGGCCTTCATTTTCAGTCGGTGCTTCAGAGCGATTCTGCCTTTCTCACTGTGAAAGATTGGTTGTTCCTGGGTGCTGAATCATTGCGGTGCTGCTGGAGGTTCGTGTTTAGCAACTGCCAAATTGGGGAAGGAAGATTTACATGGGTAAACATTGACAGGCAGTTCTCTGTACAAACCATTCTTAACAATCATGCAGACTTTGGATACCTACAGCAGCTTGTTTTGGGGATGATTATCAGGGAAGCAGTTGATTTTTACCATTCCTGCACAGCTCAGGTGACATGTGCCAAAGCCTAAGCCATGTCCGTGTGGGTAATTCCTGTGTGGCTCCCCTTTGATAGAACTGCACTTTCACTAGAAGCACGTGAGGTCTGACTTACTAGAAATAAAAGGTATCGCCACAGTGAGTGAGAATTGAGAAGGTCCCTCTAGTTCAAGAACATGTTTCCAAAACGCTGTGGTGTATGAGGCTTGTGAGGGTGGATGCTGGCTCCATCCTGTCGATGTTGCTTGTCTCTAAACTGGCTGACACCCAGATATGTGAGTGTTCCTTGGGATGTTTGTACTGCTGGAGGCATCAGAGGTGGTCATCAGTGCTTTGCTGGCAGCCCCATGGGGTGTGATCCTCATGGGCTTCTCTAAAGCTTATTTGCCATGTTTGCCGATCAGGTAAGGAGTCTAGGCAGTGAACTCTGAACTCGTTATCTGCATTGGTATCTAAAGTTAGGTGAGATGATCTTCCCCATAATTCCCACACCCTTCCTTGTTCTTGTGGACCTGTTGCCCGTGGGGAGAGTAACCATGACTTCAGTAGCTGACCCCCACTAAGCACAAATGCATTGGCTTCTTTTTTGTTGACTCTCCTCTTGCTCTTAGGCAGGTGCCACTTGAGAATTTATTGGATTTTATGCATGCACAGTATCCTCTCTGTGTATCTCCTTTCATAGAAAGCATTTGCTGTATTTCCATCATATCCTCAGTTACTCAAGCCGCTGTCTCTGAACTGCACAGTCAGCAGTGGACAGCAAGCAGAACGTGCATCTTGAAATACTTTGGCGTCTTCCAGTTTGGTCACTCCCTGTTCTCCACAAATCAGGCTGGAGGAGTCACTTTCCACCAAGATGTCTGTTTTTCAGCACAGCTGTTATTGCAGAAAAAGTGTGGGGTTTTTACTGGGCTGAGGAGTGCCATATTTTCAGCCAGAAATTAGCTTGTTTTCTCTCTCACCATGGTCTGTTTGGTCTGAGATAGCTGAGGTGGTCTGGACCTCTGATGTGTTAGCAGACTGGGTGCTTATTGGACATTTTCTACATCTAGATCAACTTCTAAAAATAACTCTCTGGCCTTTGTCCTTTGTGGGACAAAACAAACACCCCGCATAGAAAAAATGCAGATACGGTTATGAATGTTGAAAATTTCAGTCGTTTCAGTTGCATTTGCATTTGTGCTCCAGTCGGCAGAGTTTGGGCCTTCCTGCCCACTTACAGCACTGATTATTCAACAGGTATTTGAAAAGAGCAGCACTTGGAGAATGTGTTCCCAGAATGCCTCTTTTTGGGATGTTTAGATTGGTGAAGTACAAAGTACGAGCAGAGGAGTGTGCTGAAATTGAGAATATATTTAATCGGTTAAAACACAACACAGTGCTCCCGGGAAGCGGGAAGGGATACGCCGTTTTCTGTGCAGCCGGGCAGCAGAAAATCTCCCGTGTTGTTCTGTAGCAGCTTCTAACTAGTGAAGCTAATACACGGAGGGAAGCTATAAAGCAATTGCTGATCTCTCAAATCCAGAGCTCGGTTTTCTTGCCCACTACGAGAAATAATCAAGCACAGGGTCGCTAATCTACATGTGTCAATTTTAATTTTTTTTTAACAGGAACTGTGTGAATAGGAGGTCTGCTCAAAGGTCTCGAGCCCAATTTTGGGCTGTGGGTAAAGGGGTCAAGGACACAGGAAAATTTGAGCAGCAAATGGATTGATTATGAATACTTCGTTGTTAGCACTAAATTGGGGCCAAGTGACTGCTTTTATGACTCTGTTTTTATTAGTCATCCCATAAAGAGGTGTCATGCCAGTTACAAGCAGATATGACCTTAAATGGGATCTACAGTAAGGCTCATAATTGATTTCTACATTGAGGTTTTATTATGTAGTAAAAATATTTCCTATTATTCATAATAATAATACTTTCTAGAAACAGGTGATTCAGAATCTTCCTGGTTACAGAAGGTGATTTTTTTTTTTTTTGGTCAGAGAGCAGGATGGAGGATTCAGCTGAAACTTGAGGCTGGAGACCAGGAAAGTTTAGTGTATGGCTCTTGTTTGGGCAGGGACGGGGAAATGAGTGCGAAATAATTTGCAGAGTGGATTTACAAGCTGGCTGAGTGCTCGCTCACAATGGATGCTCATGTTACTCCACTGAGCAAGCAAAATGAGGTGAGCTTAGGGAGGAAGGGTGGATGGCACACTTACATCCCTCCTCATTGTACAGCAATGTCTTCTTCAGCAGCCAAAGCCAAAAACCTCATCTGCTTATGGGTTTACCCAAATGAACCTGGCCTGACTTTCCACAGGGTATTCCCATGGCTGTGCACAAGCAGCTGAATGTTTCTTTTTTTTTTTCATTTTGTAGGAAAACCGTCCAATCCCGGAACCAGGTCCTAATGGTAGGTCTAGAGATGACTGCTTCTGTCTGCTTTCTTTACCAATCTCTTCTCTCATTCTCTTTTGTTGCTCCTTGATAATATAAAGAGATAAAATACCTTAAGTATTAAAAAAAAAAAAAGTATAAACCAATCCAAAAATGAATGTGTGGTTGAAACAGATAATGCTGCATTTCCTCTTGAAAAAAAGAGCTGGAGCTGTCACAGGTACACCCCTTTATCTGGCCTTTTTTTCCTTCCTGTTTCATCAGTTTGAGTATTTCATACTTAACAGCTCTTGGGACGTGACAGATGATCCTATTGCAGAAGTAAATATTAATAGTTTGGGCTGATTTTTTTTTTTTTTTTTTTTTTTGGATGAAATTTTATTCACTACCTTGCCAGGGCCAAAATCGTAGCTTAGGGAAAAGGAAAACTGACTTGCTCTTCCATTCTCAGAGAATTACATAAATGTTTAAGAGTGGAAGAGACCTTTAAGGTTGCCAAGTCCAACCGTTCCCTCAGCACTACCAAGTCACCACTAACCCATGTCCCTCAGCACCACATCTCCATGGCTTTGAAACCCCTCCAGGGATGGGGACTCCACCATTGCCTTGGGCAGACTGGGACAGGTCTTGACAATCCTTGCAGGGAAGAAATTGTTCCTCAGGTCCAACCTAAACCTCCCCTGATGCAACTTGAAGCCATTTCTTCTTGTCATGGAGCTTGTTCCCTGGGAGAAGAGATTGACCCCACCTGGCTCCAACGTCATTTTAGCAGCTGTTGAGAGTGAGAAGGTCTCCCCTGAGCCTCCTTTTCTCCAGGCTGAACAACCCCAGGTCCCTCAGCTTCTCCTCACCAGACTTGTGCTCTAGATCCTTTCCCAGCTACCTTGCTCTTGTCTGGCCACACTCCAGCTCCTCAGTGTCCTTCTTGGAGTGGGGGGGTCCAAAACTGACCCCACGATTTGAGGGGCAGCCTCCCCAGTGCTGAGTTTTTGGTCCAGTAACAGTCACACCCTTCTTAGAATGCCTTAGCTTTTGTGGGCAGGGGTCTTGCCATATTTTAAGCTTTCCTGATTTGTAAGCCCTTATGTAGTTCTGTACTTCAGTAGGCGTCTCCTGAATATGCTGTCCATCCTAATGCGTGCACACTCAGTTCTGGTACCTTTATTTAGTGCTGATAAATTCAGATGTTTCAGTGCTGGCTTGGCCTTCATTGTGAGGCCCAGGGATGGGAGTATTGCTCTCCCAGTGCCCAAGAAGGTAAGTTTTTCTACAAGGATCCTTTCTTCCTTTTCTGGCAGAGGTCCTCCTGCGGATGCATTCTGTTGGGATCTGTGGGTCTGATGTTCACTACTGGCAGCATGGTCGAATTGGGGATTTTGTTGTGAAGGACCCTATGGTGTTGGGGCATGAAGCTTCCGGGACTGTCATCAAAGCAGGATCGGGGGTGACTCATCTGAAACCAGGTAAATGGAATCAAAACTGTCTTTTTATTTGTTTTCCTGCTAAACAGTTCCTGAGAATGTGTTGATAACAAGCTGTGCTATTTTGATAGGCAAGTTTATCTCATGTTCTGAGCTGTAAATTGCATAGTGTGACCTCCTTCAAAGAGTGTCACTGTGCTGCTATTAATCACCCAGCTTGGCCACTGCAGTTCATGGTATTTCTTAGGTAGGCTTTATTCTGGGATTTATTGAGCTTTAACTTTATTTTAACACAGAGGGTTTGTTGTTATGAGGTGCCTTTTTGAAGAAGCTAGATAAAGCTTCAGAAACCACATATGTTGCTCTTGCCAACAACCTGCTGTTAATATTTCTTTGCTCTGTGTGTTCTTGAAGGAGAGAATAGCCTCCTGCAGTGGGGAGAGGTCACTGGAGCGACTCTGCCAGGCCCTGTGGTATGACCTCTGCAGTTAGCTATGCTCGTGAATGTTCTAGAAAATGGGCCAAGAAATGAGTTTTATGGTTTGCTGACGACAGGAGCTTAGGCAAGGTGAAGAGGACATGGGAGAGCTAGCAAGAGTTACAGAGGCACCTTACAGGCACCTTGGTAATAAGATGCAGGGGAAATATGATGCAGATAAACATAAAGTGTTGTCCATGACAGAAGAAACAAAACCAGCTTCCTATCTAAAATGATGGGCTGACCATCACTGCTGAAGAGTGAGACCTTTGACAGCCCTGGCTGGCCATGTCAGAGGCAGTACAGTGGGTTAGATGTCTCTTCACTTCCATCCATCCTCCTGCTTGTCACCATGTCTGACTGAAAGCCTGTTGGTGGAGAGCTTCGCTGAGAGATGTGGCTTTGCTTGGCTTCTGCTGCCAAATAAAACGGTCTGTCTTGTGTCCCTTGTGTACTTGGAAGTTGTACTGTGGTCACACAGTTGTTTTCTTTAGTCCATCCTTCCTCGTGATTGCAATTAAATAATAAACTTGTCCTGCAGCATGTGTCCCTCCATCAGTCTGGGCTACTCCATCAAAGCATCAAGATGTCTCTGATCTCTGTTCAGTCCCGCCTGACTTCCCTAAGCTTCTTTCCCAAGGAACAGCCCTTTCCAACTGGCAGTGTGGTGGCCACCAGAGCTCACCTGCTTTGTCCTCATTATTTCCTCTTCTAGTTACTACAGATTCTGAAAAAACCTCCGATCACCATGTAATTGCCAGGGGTGTGGGCTCCCTTCTCATCTAGCAGGTTTGTATGTGATTTGGCTTCCACCTGCTCTGTCTGTGCCTCAAAACACCATCATGCTCAAGTAACTGTGAGCATCTTGGTGATGAGGCCACCATGAAGGAAGTGTTAGGAATCTGCCTGATCTTTCTCAGCGAGCAGATGTCCCTCATGCTTGTCTTGTGCCACTGTCTTCTTCAGTTGTTTGGTGCTCCTCATACCTATGTGCTCACCTTCTTCCCATATAACACAGTCTGCTTTCACCCTGGCAGGTGATCGAGTGGCCATCGAGCCCGGCGTCCCAAGAGAGATGGATGAGTTCTGCAAAACCGGCCGCTATAACCTGTCTCCCACCATCTTCTTCTGTGCGACGCCTCCCGATGATGGGAACTTGTGCCGCTACTACAAGCACAGTGCCAGCTACTGCTACAAGTTAGTTGGTGCTCGCTCTGCAGAGAAATCCATACTCCCTGGGGGTGGGGATTAGCTGAAGCAGTTGCCTCCTGGCCCTTTTGGGTATTGCAGTGAGTGCTCCTGAGTTAAACACAACAGGTTTTATTGCTTTCTGATCCACAAATAACATATATAAGGCTTGGATGGCAGCCACTTTGCAAAGGGTTTGTCAGGTAGGTGTTTATTCCGTCTGGTGCCAGACATAAACATTTCATGCACATCTCCTGGGATGACACCACTGCTTTACCCCATTAATTCCTTTTCCTGCTTGCTTCCTGCTCTTGGTTTCTTTTCTGATGCTGTTTTATATCTTGACAGTGCCCAGAGGTCTGATTCTCTGCTGCTTTTTAGGAAACATCCCACGGACTGCAAGCACCTTCATTTGAAATGAAGGGGTCCTGCTTAGAGCAGAAGGGGAACAGAAAGCGGTGTCCCCGCAGAGCTGCATTTTTGTGTGGTGCTGGGTGGTTTTGTGAAGCTTCCAGCACTACCCATCTGCTTTTATAGCCAGTTTGGCAAACTTGAGTAGGTTCATAATTGTGGCAGGACTGACATTGTTTTTCTTAAAAGCGAGTCTGCGCTTAAATCCTCTGGCAAATATGCTGGAAACATGAATAAACCTCTGCAGTGTTACACCCACGTAAATGCATTTACACAAGGAATTAAAAATAGCCTATGGTACCAGCCCCCTGAGACTGTGGATCTTGTTCTTTCTCAGTGTGTGTGGAGCTGGTACTTCCATGAGCAGGAATGTCTTTGGTGCCCACAGAGGAAGTGTTCAGAATCACATCGGACAGAAGAAGGCACTTAAATGCTCTTCTCAGGAGACTCCTCAGGCAGGAAGCTCCTTTCAAAGCAGATCCCAAGCAGCTGCTATCAGGATGAGATGCTAGTCTGGATGGTCTAACTTCTCCAGACCTGCCATCACTGATTTCCTGTGCATTGTTAAAATACATTTTCTGACATCGTTATAAGATTTTACGTGGGAAGAAGTGGCTGGTTTGTAGTTCTCTTCCAGGGATTTGCTTTTTTTCTCCAACTTGAGTAAATATTTATTTGGCTATTTATTTGGGTTTTTTTAAGTTGATGGCTGAGCTTAGCAGGCTCTTGCATGTTTGGGCAGATATTGTTTGTCCTTCTGCTAGCGGATGGACCCTGTGATGGGTGCTCTGAGGAATTTGATAGAGGTGGGATAATGCTGCAGAACTGCTCTCCCTTCCCATGGACAGGGCAGTGCCCAGACCCAGAAGGAGCAAATGTGATGTCAAACTCTGAGACAGCTGAACTCTTGGAGTCCAGCCCTTTAATGCTTCCTGGAGATAAAGGACATGTAGATACCTTACAGCTGTCTTCCCATAACTGTCATTTCCATTACTTTTGCTTCACATTGGTCTGGATGAGATGTCACCTCGAGCTTCCCAGGGCTGTCAGCAAGCCCTTGCAGGCACAGCTCCCAGCACCCCGCTGTAGGCGAGCCCTCACTGGTGGGTTTCTGAAGGGCTGCCTTGTGAGGCTGAGATTTATTTCTGTCAGCAGTTCAGAAGGGTTTCACTCCTCTCTGCTTGGGGTGATAGGTCAACTCACCCCATCAACTCACTAATGGGTCCGAGCTATAGGGCAGCTTTCAGGGTGGTGCCTACACAACTGTGGGGAATGAGTGAGTGGCAAAGGAGTTTGCAGGTTGACTCACCAAGTAGGGGAAGTTGGCAGGTCCCTGTGTTAACGTCCTTGGGCAAACCTCACTGGTCAATGGTTTAAGTGCCCTTGATGCTGCTTCAGAGGAGGAAAAGAGCAAGATAACCTTTTGACACATGGTCCAGGCTTGCATTTCTCAGACCAAGGGTGAAAGTGTATTTTGCCACTGGTGGTTTAGATGTATCTTTGGTCTTTGAGTGTCAGGGCTTTCCTCATCACCCTCATCCTAAGCTTCTTTGGTGACTGTTGCTTGTGTCTGGTTCTTGCAGGCTTCCGGATAATGTTACCTTTGAAGAAGGAGCCCTTATTGAGCCCCTTTCGGTGGGAATCCATGCCTGCAAAAGAGCGGGAGTCACTCTGGGAAGCAAAGTCTTTGTGTCCGGCTCTGGTATGGCAACCATATTCTGTCCTTGGGTTCTCTGCCTGCTATGGCACAGAGGGGGACGGCCAGGATGCAGGTTGTGCTATAAGCGTGGGTCGTGGCCAAGTTACAGCAGTGCCGAAAGGAGCCTTGAGGTTCTCCTTGCTCGTGCTGCACTATGTATGGTGCTGCATTTTGAGCAGCCCACTTGCAAAGCACAGTATCTGGGCATGCTGATCCTGCCAGCTTGAGGGTGCAGAGGAGTGGGTGGTGTTTACTGTGCAGAAGCCCCTCATGTAGCAATAAGTGCTCTTCCAGCAGCTGGTCTCACCGGCCTGGGGTCATGGTGATGCTGTGGTCCTAGAGCTGTCCACCTGGAAACAGTCGGAGCCTCCTTTAGCCTAGAAACATGACAAGCTCTGGGCACCTTTAGAGCCTGCGGCTGATGCTGTATGGCAGTTGTCAGTGTTTTCTTTCTCCCCTTTGTACCCAGGACCAATTGGCCTTGTGAATGTGCTTGTGGCTAAGATGATGGGTGCAGCGGCTGTGGTAATTACAGGTGAGTCCTTTTATCCCTAAAGTGTATGCCTGTATTCCCGGGATTTTGAAATTGTTGCCTATTTTCCCACGTTTTGGACGAGCTCCAAATTAGTCCTTCAAGATAACTGCTGGGGAAGGCAGCCCAAACACAATCACAGAATGGTGGGGATGGAAGGGACCTCTGGAGATCATCTGGTCCAACACTCCTGCTCCAGCAGGGTCACCCAGAGCAGGGGGCCCAGGATCGCATTGTCCAGGAGGGGTTGGCGTCTCTTCGGAGACGGAGAATCCACGAACTCTCTCGGCAGCCTGGGCCAGGCTCTGGCATCCCCACAGCAAAGAAGCTTCTCTTCCAGTTCAGGTAGAACTTCCTGGATTCCAATTTGTGCCCGTTGCCCCTTGTCCTGTTGCTGGGCACCACTGACAAGAGTCTGGCCCCATCCTCTTACCTTCCACCCTTTAGTTATTGACCAGCATTGACCAGATCCCCTCTCAGTCTTTTCCAGCTGAACAGCCCCAGGGCTCTCAGCCTTTCCTGGGCACAGAGATGCTCCAGTCCCCTCAGCATCCTTGTAGCCTCCATTGGACTCTCTCCAGTAGTTCCTTGTCTCCCTTGAACTGGGGAGCCCAGAACTGGAGCCAGTACTCCAGAGGTGGCCTCCCTAGGGCAGAGTAGAGGGGGAGGAGAACCTGCCTCGACCTGCTGGTCACAATCCTCTGAATGAACCTCAGAAAACCATTTGCCTTCTTGGCCATGAGAGCTCATTGCTGGCTCATGAGGAACTTGGTGTTCAACAGCACTCCCATGTCCTTCTCCGCAGAGCTGCTTCCCAGTAGGTCAGCCCCTCACCTGTACTGGTGCAGGGGGTTATTCCTCAGGTGCAGGACCTGACACTGGCCCTTGTTGCACTTGTTGAACGACGGAAAGTCTGTTCATGAATGAAGTAGTAAGTGTATGCCTGTCCGGAGGGAATCCTAATGGACACCTCATTCCCCAGGACAAGACTTTGATCTCTGCACTAACTGAGATCTGTAAGAAGATGCAGGTTGCAACTGGTGTTTCTCCTCTTGGTTAGTGGACCAAGGTAATAACTTCTTCCTAGCACAGGCAAGTTTTGCAGGTGGAGTAGCTACAGTACCTCAAGAAGAATAAAACAGAGGGTAACGAGTGGTCCTGGCATCGAGCTTAGAGACCTTTACCAGACTTTGACCAGGTTTTTTTGGGAAGAAGCAATGCATCTATGACAAAGCTGCAAATTACAGGAGCTCCACTTGCTCCTGTGCCTCTGGTCACTGATGGGTTTATATTTTATTTTTCTGGTTTGAGCTTTTCTGACTCAACTTTGTGTTTTGCCTTTGTCTCATAGGTCAAACCTTGAGGACCAGATTTCATCTTCCCTGTAGTGCTTGTAAACCTTGACTAAATCTTCTAGTCTTCACCTAGACATGCAGACCAGGCAACAGAGCATATTTTATAACCTGTTTGAAGCTATTCTTGGAGTTTTGCTCTAAGCACAGGTTTTTTCCTTCCTCTTGTAGTGCTGGGTGATGGCCTGGACATGCTACTTGCAAAGTCCTTCCTGTGTGCAGCCACATCATGCTTCTCCAGTCCTCCCTCACTGCTCTTCTTTCTGCTGTCCTGATGGGACATTTTCCACTGATTATCTGCAGCGGCCAAAATGTCCCTTTCAGGGTCTGCGTTTCAGAAATGGGCCTTCCTTCCATAACTGTGTCCTGGAGGTTTCTACTCCAGCTGCTGCTTGCAGCTGTGTTGTCTGGTTGCATCTGGAAATCCTCTGAGGTTGGACATTCCACTTTTCTGCGTGCCTACACCAGGACTTCAACTCCTCTTAATGAAGAAGTTTTTTGGGTGTCCACTCACAAACTGCCATTTCTGGGTATTTCCCTTTGTCTGCAACAGTTGAAATGAGTCTTCATTGTCTTTGCAGCTGTCCTTCTGGTTGTTGCAGACACCACCTCTGCCCCTTCTCAAAGGTTCAGGCTCTTCTCTCTGTAGCTTGGCCAAAAGCATGGAGACCTGGAGTAACCTCAGGATGTTCACTGGTTGAAATTTCTAAGTGGGGTTTAAGCAGGGCCTGGAAGTGGCGAACACTGGAAGTGGTGGAACACTGGAACAGGTTGCCTAGCAGAGGTGGTGGAGGCCCCATCCCTGGAAAGATTCAAGGTCAGGCTTGATCAGGCTCTGAGCAACCTGCTCTAGTTGCAGATGTCCCTGCTCCCTGCAGGGGGGTTGGACTGGATGACCTTCAAAGGTCCCTTCCAAGCCAAACCATTCTATGATTCTAAGTTGTGTCTGCAGCTCTGCTGCTACTCTTTGATCCTTCTGAGTCGTGGAGGCCAGGATGAGCAGTTACAGGTATGACTAGACAACAAGCACAGGTTGCTGCAGTATTTTTGGGCCACAGTCCCAACCTGGACCTTTCAGAAGGCTGTCACTCCACCTCCCACACCTTGGGCCAGGTGTATTTTTGACCTCTTGACTTACTGTGTTTCCATCTTCGGGTTGAGAGACAAAATTCAGATCCCTCCCTCTTGCCTTTGTGGAAGCATCCTTCAGTAGTAGCTCATGTCAAAACCAAGGCAGATCATTGTCTTCTCCTCCCTAAATCCTCCAGCTGCTGAGTCTGGGACTTTTTTTTTTTTCTTTTTCTTTTTCTTCTCTGCTGGCCCCACCCTTCAGGTGTGTGCTTGGTGGACTTCCAGGCCTCAGATTTTGCGAAATATCATTCGAAGACAGTGGTTGCTGTAGCAGGAAAAGCAGCTCTGCCTCTTGAATCATGTCTGAGGAACTGTGCTGCTGAGCTGAGCTGGTGCAGGGGCTGATGGGTGACCCAGTCCTTGGGTGGGGAGGGGTGAGCTGGCAGGGGTTGGTGGGGCTGAGGCAGCTGGTTCATCGGGCATATTCTTCCCATTAACACTGGGAGCTGCTGCTGCCTCTGCCTGTAGACTACCCCTGGGGAGCTTTGGCAAGCAGGTCTGTAGAGCATGTTCCTTAGGGCACCAGGTGGCCATAGGAAGTTTTAGGTAGCTGGTTTGTAGGGTTAGCAAGCTCAGCTACATGGAATTAACCCCTTCTTTGCTGTACACCCTAGCCTAGGTAATGTTCCTGACTTGTAGACCTCTCCTGCCTGAGAGGTGTTTGGCTGACATGCTTAGAGACACCCCTGGAGGTGCTGCCTCTAGTCAAATATTTGTGCGTGACCTGAGCTGAGGAATGGGTTTAGTTTGGCTCATTGCCGCTGAGGATTTTGCTGCCCTTCTCAAGGAACTGCTTTATTTGTGTCAGCTTTAGTAGGCAACACCTGCAAGGTGACTGCCCACAAAGGCCCTTCTGTGCATTGCTAGCAGATTCTTTGAATTCATCACCTGGAGTTTTTATGATGTATTTGTCTCTGAAGGGCTTTGTCTGCACAGCACTTAAGCCTTTAAATGTTTGTGTTGGGTTTTGACAAGCCACACACAGAAATAACTAAAAAAGATTTTTGGTGACCCGGGAAGAACTCACCTCCTGAAGCTTCTGTGGTGAGCGTCTTTGACATGCCTGAAGTCAACGAATTTTGGAAAGATAACGAGGGGTTGGGTCCCTTCTCTGGGTTTCCTAGAGAGCCAAAGCCCAACCTTTCCAAAGGCTTCTGTGTGCCAAAGTTTGCCTTCCCTTCTAGAAACAGCAGCCTGCTGATAAAAGGTACTAGTGCTTCTCTTAACCTTTGATAACCAACTGAAGCGCTTTATTCCTGTCAGACCAGTGTTCTTCCTTTCGAAGACGAGGGGTTTGATGGGTTTACTGGACTGCAGTTGGGTGCAGAAGATATGTTTGTCTCATGGGACCCCGTCTACTTTTCCCTAAGGTCTGTGGCTTTCTCCACTCTGCTGCGGAGTGGATGTGATTGGTATTTATGGGCAACCTTCTCCAGTCCTTCTGCCTTGCTGTGGATGTTGCTGTTGCTCTCAAAAGCTGCTTTTCTCTCTAGAGGCAGGTAAAAGAGGAGCCTTATTGCCCAGCAGGTGAAGGGACAGTTTGCGTGCTCGTCTGGTGGTGGTGGGGTTGTCTTGCCTTACTCTGCCACTAAAGGGACACTTAGTAATTCCTGCTGAGGGAAACTATTCCCCTTGTACTGCCTAATCTGAAGTCTTGGGTGCTGGTGCCTCCAGATACCCAGGAAGTGAAGATCAGGGAAGGTGAATAACTGGACAGAGTTCAACTCCTTTGTGAAGATCAACATAGAAAGTGTGACAGCTTCAAGAATATTTTCCTGTTAAGTTGGCTCATAAACTATCACAAGGAGCTTAAGTGTAACTTGATAACTTCCATGGGAGCAGAGATACAAGAATGGGTGGGTGGCTCTTAATCTGGCAGCCAAAGCTTTATTTAGCTCCAGCAGCCAGGAAGTGAAAACAAATTTCTGACTAGAGGCAAGATGCAACTTTTTAATTGTGTAATAGACCAGGTTCCCAAGAATTGTGTGGAGTTCAGCACAGTAAGGTTTAACATCCAAATGACTTGGTCCTTCTCTGGTGTCTGGAGCTCTAAACAGCCTTCTAATTCTATAACCTGCAGATCTGGCAGCTTCAGTAAGTGCTTAGCGGTGATTCACTTAGGCCGGACGTTCCAGGACATTACCACAGCCCTGACCAGGTCTGATGGCATTGCTGCTGCAATCCTGTGAGACTCCCTGCTGCAAGAACTTCCTTCCCAAGCAGGTCTGCAAACCAGAGGCCAACTGTAGGAAAAGTTTTGGGGGCTTTTTGCTTCCTCAGAGTGATTTTTGTGGCCACTTTGATGGCAGGGCCTGTTGCTCCAGGGCACTCCTTCTGGATGTATAAAGTAGATTAGTGACTGGGCAGATGCTATAAATAGCTGAATCCATCCATGCCTGCTGCAAGCTGGTGTTTTGGGACCAAACTTCATGGGGAGATTGGCCCATTGCTAGGAGCACTGTTGAGCTGCCATGGTCTCCTTGCCATGCACAGGTTTGGGAGACAGCAGCCATGCCAGGCAGAAGTGTTTCTTAGCACTTTATGTACTTCAGAAATGCCCGTGTCTTGAGTGCAGCTCGTCTCGCAGAGGGTCAAGCATGACCATCCATGTGGCCTGAGGCCAAGTCCTCAGCACTTGGGAGGGACAGATGTGACTAATGCCTCCTGCAGGAGCAGGAATGAGATCGTCACAAGGGTGATGCTGCCCTTACTTCTCAGCCTTGGCTTTTCCTCCTCATGTCTGCATTTTATTACCCTTTGTTATCCCTTCTTGAAACTCCCTCCACAGGTCTCTTGGGTGCTCATCTCGGTGGGTGTGCCCACACCTGACACCCCAAGCCCTCCCACTTCCAGTGGGGGGCATGTCCCATCTCCTGCCCTGTCAGTAAGGAACATTCATTATGTGATGGGCAGGGTAGGTCCTCTGGCCTGGCTTCCTCCCAGCACTGGGGCTGAGTCAGAGCAGCTCGTGCTGGAGCAGCATCCTCATCCTCCTTTGCTTTTCCTTTGACGCTTTCCATCTCTGACTTCTCTGAAGACTGGTGGGTAGGTGCGCTGTGAATCCTGGAGAGGAGGATGCCTGTGGCAAAGGCATTATTTTCCGAGTCTTCAAGCAGAGGACCTCTGGCAGGAGCCATTGCGCACCTCTCAGTTTTGAGTCTAGGAAACTTTGTTGCTCTGTGTTCATGGAGTATCTGAGCTCCACCATACTGCCAAATCCACTCGCTTTTTATTTTATGGGCTTGCCTACTCATTTATCTGTGACACAAAGTGCTTGAGAGGTGCTCAGCAGCCTCCACAGCTGTTACAAGGAGGGTAGAAGGGTGAGAGAGGTCTAAAACAGCAGGGATGTGCTTAGCATGGACAACTAGTGTGCTCTGTAGTTTGCTCAGCTGAAAGTATCTGCTGATGTTTCATTGAGGAAATTCTGAGAGCTTGTGATCTGCTCTTGTCTGGTACCATTAGAAGTGAAATGGCCACATTAATGATCCTCTGAGCCTGACATCTCCTGTCATAAAGGCTTCTCAGTGCTGTGCTGTCCATGTCTGTGATTTCTGAGCCATTGGGGAGCAAGGTCAGAGCAACCTTGCACCCTTTGAGAGGTGTTCTTCTGGGTGTGAGCAGTAGCAGTGATCATCTTAGAAGACACCCCTCGAGTCTAATGGTGGCAGCTTTTCCTTCACTCAGACACTTTGCAGTGTGAATTTCATCCGTGAGTTTATGCTGTAGCCTCTGAAGAATACCCTCTTCTACAGCTGGAAAGCCTTTCACATTTCCTGTGTCTTTTAATTTGTCCTCATCCTTTGCCTGCCCAGAAAAGTGAGCAGGTCTCCTCCCTGCCTCCTCACGGAAGATTGTGTGAATTTGAGGGAGGCAACATAGACCCTTTGCTCTCCTGGTTGTGTACTGCCCTGTGAACGCATGTTCAGACCCCAGACATGTGTGCTTCCATCAGGGCTCCTTAATGGTGGCCTACTAGCATCAAGGGTGGGAACCCCTTTGGTCTGGGTGGTCTACATTATGTTCTTGAGAAGGTACTAGAAGGCTGTACTTTCCCACCTTGTCCTACTACATAACAAATGCTTTCTTCTCTCCTGAGAGAGCTGACAGCTGGTCACCAAACAAGGTGGCTCTGTTGAGATGTCAGATAGGGGTAGGCTCAGGTTCTTTCTCCCCTTCTGCTTCACATAATACTCCAGTTCTTTACTTGTTCTGTCTTTCCTCAGACTTATCTGCCATTCGCCTGCAAAAAGCCAAGGAGGTGGGAGCAGATTTCACCATTCAGGTGAAGAATGAGACCCCACAGGAGGTGGCCTCCAAAGTGGAAACCCTGTTGGGCTGCATGCCCGAGATAACTGTGGAGTGCACAGGAGTCCAAGCTTGCATCCAGGCTGGCATTTATGTGAGTACCCCTTGTCTCCATAACCTCTCTGGGCAGCCTGGGCCAGGCTCTGGCATCCCCACAGCAAAGCAGTTTCTCCTCCTGTTCAGATGGGACCTCCTGGGTTCCAGTTTGTGCCCATTGCCCCTTGTCCTGTCACTGGGCACCACTGACAAGTGTCTGGCCCCATCCTCTTGCCCCCCAGGGGCCCTTTGGCTATTGATCAGCATTGAACAGATCCCCTCTCAGTCTTTTCCAGCTGAACAGCCCCAGAGCTCACAGCCTTTCCTCGGCTCCAGTTCCCTCAGCATCTTCAGTGCCTCCATTGGACTCTCTCCAGTAGTTCCTTGTCTCCCTTGAACTGGGGAGCCCAGAACTGGAGCCAGTACTCCAGAGGTGGCCTCCCTAGGGCAGAGTAGAGGGGGAGGAGAACCTGCCTCGACCTGCTGGTCACAATCCTCTGAATGAACCTCAGAAAACCATTTGCCTTCTTGGCCATGAGAGCTCATTGCTGGCTCATGAGGAACTTGTCATCCACCAGCACTCCCAAATTAAGTTGAATTATGTCCAAATAAGCAGAATGATTAAGACTAATTCCAGCAGGTGAAGAAAGTAGTTCAGGAGGGGATATTTTGCTGTTGTGAACTTCCTAACTGGAGGAAGTGGAGGAAGTGGTGCAGAGTTTCTCTCCCACTGAAATCCAAAAGTACTTTTTGTACTCCTAAGTGCTGTTCATTTTTCAGAATGAGCCTTAGATACCAAAGTCCTTCAGAGATTTTTATAAGGTGGCTTTTTAAACCTTGTTTGCTGAATGTTTCACGCTCGCAGGCTCCTGACATCATCCGGCCTCTCCACTGTGCCCTGGACAGGATGTTAACAGCCACAAAGCGTGGCTTTGTTTATTATTTTTTTTTTTTACAGATTCTGGTGACTGTGTTTTGCAAAATATGACGTATTTGTGTGTTTGTTCTCCAGGCCACTCGTTCTGGTGGGACTTTGGTGCTGGTGGGGCTGGGACCTGAGATGGTCACTGTGCCCATCGTGAACGCCGCCGTGCGGGAGGTGGATATCCGGGGGATATTCCGCTACTGTAACACGTGAGTCTCATGCAGTGTGAGCTGATGTGTCCTGTGTTTTATGCGTTGGTTCCTGGGTGAGCAAAGTTGACCACAACAAAGCAGCCCAGCTGGATTGTCACAGTGTCCCATTTCATACAGCTTTTGCTGTGAAGAAAGAAAGAGACTCAGTGGCCGTCAGGTCAAAATGTGGAAAAAGCCCACAAACAACCTAATTAACATTTGTGCCTTCAACTGTAAGAGGGGGAGGCTTGGGAGTGTTTTGAGTGAGACTGGCTTGTCCACATGTGCAGTAGCTTCTGGCATGGCAGGGGGAACATGCAGCTTTTAGCTGCTTCAACCCTTTGTGCTCTGGGAGGTCTCTAAGCAGCAGCTTGGTCTGGCCATGGCCCTGCGTGCTGCTTTGTGAAAAGCTAGCTCCCTCCTGGCATTCACCTTCCCAACAGTTAACGTTGTCCTTTTCGAGGCAGAGGACACAGGGAATCTTCATGCTGGACAAAGAGTCAGAATCCCAAGCACTATATCCTGTCCTGGAACCCCTCTGCTGGGAGGCCAGGCTGAGAGGGTGGGGGTTGTTCAGCCTGGAGAAGAGAAGGCTCTGGAGAGACCTTCTTGTGGCCTTTAAGCCCTTCAAGGGGCCTGTCAGAAAGATGGGGACAGACTTTTGAGCAGGGCCTGTTGGGACAGAACAAGGGGTGATGGTTTTAAACTAAAAGAGGGAGATTTAGGACAAGAAAGAGAGAAGGAAGACATTTTTGATGCTGAGGGTGGTGAGACCCTGGCCCAGGTTGCCCAGAGAGGTATTTGATGCCCCATCCCTGGAACCATTCCAGGTGAGGTTGGCCAGGGCTCTGAGCAACCTGCTCTAATTGCAGATGTCCCTGCTCCCTGCAGAGGGTTTGAACAAGATGAGCTTTGGTGCTCCCTTCCAACCCAAACCAGTCTATGATTCTATGACACCATGCCAGCCTGTGCCCAGCTCTGCTTTCCTTGCTCATCGTGGAAGGAAATCGCCATCAGTCATCTTGTAGATCAGATAAGCAAGAGACTTGTTTAATTTACATAGTTTTGCTGGGGCTGAAGATACACCCGGAGCCAGTCTGAAGAGGTGTGTGGTCTCTACAGAGAGCTGAATGGCATGGCTTGTGGACAGGCAAGTCCTTGCATGTCTCAGGGCGAGTTGGCCTCACCCTGAAGGCAGGAGAAGCTCAGCTGTCCCTCTGGGACCTTGCACTCCTTGGGCAGAGCTTGAGACCCAGCACCGCACATTTCCATCCTGGTTTCTGCTCTGTTCAGAGCTGTGGATTTTTACAAGTGGAGCAATAATCTTTTCTTAGTCTCTAGAGGTTATTTTCCAGAAAGGATTTATGAGATGTAATCAAGCTCCTTTTTAAAATGGGAAATGTCTTGGAGCAGGCATATTTGGAATAAGATTGGCTGCTGCATCCCTTCATATCCTTGTCACTCCCCATTCAAACGGAGCAGCAAGACAATCAAATTGAGTGAGTCTCTGCCAGGGAAGGTGTTGGAAGCAAACCGAGACTTTTCCTTTCTTCTTCCTGCACTGAGTCGGTGAGGTTGAACTCCAGGCTGCAGTCAAGGAGGGTGTGCAGAGGAGAGTGGCACGCAGGATTTGGGGATTTTGTTTGGTGCTTCAGAAGCACAGTTGTTTCCTGCAGTCTTCACTTCCTCAGGCTCTCACAGATGAAGCACAACCAACTGTACTCAACAGCTCAAAGTAGGTGCCTTGTTCCATTTCCCACACCTGATGCACCAGGTTCCCCCTCCAGAAGACTGTTTCTGGGCAAAACTCTCTTTGGTTCCCTGGGCCAAGGAAATTACTGTGATGAAACTAGGCTTCTCTGTTCTCTTTCCTTAGGGCTCCAAACTGGCCAATGCTGTGAAGATGCTGAGGGGCCTGGAGCAGCTTTGTGACAGGGAAAGGCTGAGAGCCCTGGGGCTGTTCAGCTGGAGAAGAGAAGCCTGAGAGGGGATCTGATCAATGCTGATCAACAGCTAAAGAGCCCCTGGGGGGCAAGAGGATGGGGCCAGACTCTTGTCAGTGGTGCCCAGTGACAGGACAAGGGGCACTGGGCACAAACTGGAACCCAGGAGGTTCCACCTGAACAGAAGGAGAAACTTCTTTGCTGTGAGGGTGCCAGAGCCTGTCCCAGGCTGCTCATTCTCCTCTGGAGAGATTCCAGCTTGGACAGTGTGATCCTGGGCCCCTGCTCTGTGTGACCCTGCTGGAGCAGGGGTGTTGGACCAGTTGATCTCCAGAGGTTCCTTACAACCTTTACCAGTCAGTGATCTCCTGCTATCCCTTTCCCTTGCAGGTGGCCTGTGGCAATTGCTCTGCTCGCATCCAAGCGGATCAACGTCAAGCCCTTGGTTACCCACCGTTTCCCTCTGGAAAAGGCTCTTGAGGCATTTGAGACCACCAAGAGGGGTGAGGGGGTCAAAGTCATGCTGAAGTGTGACCCCACTGACCAGAACCCTTGAGACACCAGTGTGGTGCCCGGCCCTTTCCCCTGTCATGCCACCTGCCTGAGGTGCAAAGCCTGAGGCTGCAGGAGGCTTATGTACATCTGTTGCATGTCACATGGTCACATTCTGCAGGTGCTGCCGTGTGATAGAACAAGAAAATCAGTTGATAATGAGGGTGAATGATGTCAGGAATCCACCTTTAGAGTATTAACAGTTAACTACAAATGGAAGAGTTCAAATCAAAATGTCGCTGCTTGGTTAGAGATGCTGGTTCACAGTTGGTCGCCTCTGGCCCACCCCACCTGCAGAAAAGCCTGTGTGTGCTTGGCAGAGGTGCCTGTGTGGCTGTGGAGTTTGTCCTTGCAGACATGCTGGGAGAGGGTGTCACCAGGCACGTGAGTGAGTCAAGGATGGAGATGCTGGCACTCCGCCCCAGCACTGCCCTTGCCACAGCTCTTCCCATGTGGCAATCCCAGGGCAGGGGGTGGCCCTAAATGGATATTCTGCCTTCCAGTGTCACCCTCCTTCAGGGATGCTTGCGGACTGTAGCAGCCTGTGGAACAAAGCCTGTCCATCCCACCTCTGACTTCGCCTTCAGGCCATTCTCTCCATGCTCTTCACAAGCTGGTCTGGAGGCCAGCTGGGACCATGCCTGCTGTGTCACTCCCCACCAGCAGCTCCCTGTGGGCAGAAGGACCAGTACAGAGCAGCCTGCCCTGTTCCTGGCTGGGACCCAGGGAAGAGCTGCGGTTGGGGGGCAAAGTTCAATATCTGCATGGAGGTGAGCATGGGTGAGAAGGGCCATCATCATCACTCAAAAGGTCTTACCACTGTGAATGCATTGTCACTTTTTGGGGATCTCAGGCCTTCCTGCTGAGTTTGTGAGCCATGAACGAGGTACTGACAAGGTAGCGGGCTGTAGATTTAAGAAAATGTAATCTTTGATTAATGTTACGTTGTCATGTTAATTTTAGTACTGAGAGATCTGTCCCTTTCTTGGGCCGGTACTTTCCTCAATAAATGTTGTCTGCCCTGATGTGTCTGTGTCCATTAAAGTACTGGGGGGCTGGTGTGAAAGGGTCTGTGACTTTGAGCGCTGGGGACTGGATAAGCTTGAGAAATGGGCCCATGTGAAACTCCTGAGGTTCAACAAAGCCAAGTGCAAGGTCCTGCCCTTAGGTCAGGGCAACTCCCAATATCAGCACAGGCTGGGGATGAAGGGATCGAGAGCAGCCCTGCAGAGAAGGACTGGGGGATGCTGAGATGAGAAGCTGGACATGACCCAGCACCACATGCTCACAGCCCCCAAGCCAGTGGCACCCTGGGCTGCATCCCCAGCAGTGTGGGCAGCAGGTCAAGGGAGGGCATCCTGCCTCTCTGCTCTGCTCTGGGGAGACCCCCCTGCAGTGCTGGGTCCAGCTCTGGGCCTCTGAGCAACCTCCTCTAGTTACAGACGTCCCTGCTCCCTGCAGGGGGGTTGGACCAGATGCCCTTTAAAGGTGACTGAACCCAAACCAGTCTGATTCTGTAGTCGTGCAGACTCCTGGGCTGTGGCACTGCTGGGTCTCACCAGGCTGCAGGTGAGCTCAGTGCTTGGCAGGACCATGAAACCTTAAATGACCTAACTGCTTGAAATCAAAGCTTGTATTTTAGTGCTAAGTATACATCTATGGCTAAATTAGTCTTGGCAGAGGTAGAAACCTGCCAGTCCATGCTGTATTTACAGGGCTAAGAGATAACCGAGGGGAACTTCCTGTAGCTAGAAGGAGCAGTCAAAGTACTGCTGGGAGTAAACTGGGTCAGTGACGCCTGAGCTCAGGTAACCCGCCCAGGAGCCTGGCCCTGTCCTTGGCTGTGGTTTCACTAGAGCTCGTTCAAGACTTGCTGAAACACACCTTTCTGAGGCGTGATGATGGCTGGGGAGGGGAAGGCTGAGCCCCAGGACTCTCCTGGCCCCTGACTTCTGGGCTGGAGGGAGCCCATGGTGTGATTGGAGGACCACCGGCCAGCGCCAGACCCTTTTATTACTGGGAAACAGACACCTACTCCCTGTGGCCTTGGTGGGGGTGGGGGCTGATGAACAACCTGTAGGCTGAAGCGATTCCCATGGCACAGCCTCCTTGGCTGTAGTTTACTTCCATGACA